>JAULCC010172562.1:0-13193 GCA_032358795.1 Nuttallia obscurata
TTTACCAAGTTAACAGTTATTGTCAAAATTTTCATATGTTGTCATTATATCTGAAACTACATAAATATCATTATGCACTGTAGTGAAAAGTGTGTTTGCAAAATACCAGATTCTACAGCATTGCAGTTTTCAGCTGTTGTTTGGTTATGGCAGACTTTGGTTTGAAGCAATCTAGGGGATTTGAAGAAAAATTTCAATCACAGACATATAACCAGAAGATATCAAGTAATGAAATACATGCTGCTAAAGCTGATACAGAAATGAGTTATTGGTTGGTATGAATTTTTACCTGAAAAGAGCATTTTCATTATTTCATACCCTTGGTAGTTAGATATGTAGCTGTTTCTGTATAGTATCTCTAAAGCATAGGTATGTCAACTTTGACTTGCATATTTCAGAACAACATGAAGGAGATGAAGCACATGGACACAATCGATCAAAGTAACGGGGTCATCTTCCCCTTCTATGACCCGGATACAAATATGGTGTGGCTATGTGGAAAGGTAACACCCAGATTATGGTATTGAGAACAAACCTGTTCTTGCCCATTGATATAAGTACAGTCTAAATAAACCTGAGTCCTTGACCTTGAATGAGTCCTAACAAGATTTAATGTTGAGGCAGCTGGCTTACAGAAGGTGCAACAATGAAGATTAATTTTGATATAGATAAAAGTACTGTCGAAAAATCCTAACACCTGTTTCACTAGATTTTTTTTCTTTGAGATTTCCATTATTTGGGAGGGTGTGGTCAATTGTCACCCACCTCTGTTTCCAGTGGTAAAGGTACTGATAAGAGATGCACAGAAATATGTCTATGTCAATTGACTGTCATGATAAAAGTGAAGTATTCTTGATATATAAACAAACAAAAAACCTAAATTTTCAGGGCTAACCCTAGATTTTTTCAAGTGAGGAATCCTTCCAGCTGGCTTTCGGTAGGTCGGTGGTTCTACCCGGGTGCACTCTGTGCCTGAATAGTGTACAGAGGTCCCCCAGGGTCTTCCCCCACCTGTAATAAGCTGGACATTGCGATAACACTGAAATATTGTTAAAGTGACGTTAAATTCCAAATAAACAAACAAATTGCTGTGTAGAAAGGAATTCTTTGTTAAAGAACAAAAAAAAAAACACTTTCAACCTACTTCCCTATCTTTTCAGGTATGTCACCAGAACTAACATATCATTTTGTTTGGCCTTAATTAAAAAACAATAATCAAATGGACATAGGCATAATATACACTTTTTTGGGGGATTAACTGTTATTAACATGTTTGTTTTATATTTCTCATTTTCAGGTTTTGGTCTGTTTATCATTTTCAGGGAGACAGTATTATCAGATACTACGAAGTCACAGATGACGAGCCATATATTCATTATCTCAACTTATTTCAATCAAAAGAGACTCAAAGGGGAATGTGTTGTATGCCAAAGAGAAATCTAGACATCATGCACTGTGAAATAGCTAGGTAAAGTTTTTTTTTTTAAGAATTTATTTTTTTGCAGTTAGAATAGTTAATAAGCAGGACTGGTTTTCCAAAGGAAAAAAAAAGTTATTAGTCTGGCAAAGTCTGCTTGTGGGTGGCTGTCAACTTTTCTTTTCTGGACCATAACTTTGTCATGCACAGAGATGTTTTCAAAGAACTTGGCACACATATACACCATAAAAAGATGATGTGTCACATGCAAAACTCAAGGTCACATTGAAAAAGACTTTAACTGCTCTTTTCATGTTGTTATTTTCTTAGATTTTATAACAAGCCAATGGCTTTCAAAATTTCTGGTTAATGTCTTTGATAGAACCAGCTTTTGATGATTGTCAAAAGAGAATAGCCAAGCGGAAGGTGAAACCTATTGCTTTGTTTTTATGCCCCCATCCTGAGTAATGGTGGTATTTTGCTTTGCTCATGTCAGCCAGTCTGTCAGTTGGTAGACCAAATGGTTTCCGATTAATAACTCGTCTATCGTTTAACCTACAGTCCTTATATTTGGTAGGAAGGTTCATGACGAGGAATAGATGACCACTATCTCTTTTGATGTCAGTAGGTCAAAGGTCAAGGTCTTTCAGTACTATAATCTTCCAAATGGTTTCTGCTCAGTCATTCATCTATCATTGAAACTACAGTCCTCTTACACTTAAATAATCTACTTCTCCAAAACTGGTGACCAGATTTGAAAATAATTAGAATATGTAAATGTTCCTTGAGTGACATCATTAATCGTCTCCTCTGAAACCATAAATGCTAGAGAATGATAAATACATAAATGCTACTGCTGGCTTGCGGTAGGTCGGTGGTTCTACCCGGGTGCATTCTGTGCCTGAAATAGTGTACAGAGGTCCCCCGGGGTCTTCCTCCACCTGTAATGAGCTGGACGTCCCAATATGACAAATACTGCTAAAGTGACATTAAATTCCAAACAAATAAGATATTAGCACTTATATTCTTATATGGGGAAACTTCCCTGCATGTTTATAAAAGCAATATTGATTACCATCTTCAGGTGAGTGCCTCTAGGGCCATCATGGCTTGCTTGTTCTGGATATAAATGATGTAAAAGGTTTGAAGTCATCAATTGTTGCCATGTTACATGTACCTGTGCTGTTATGTTCTCGTTCACTCAAAACAGGGAAAAATTTTAAAACAAAATTTCAATATTGTAATGATTCAATGAGGAATGTAACATTTCTCTTCAACTCTGTTCCAGGTTCTACAGACTGTTGAGTAGTGGCATGTGTGAAATTGTTCCATTTATTGTTCCACGAAAGGTAAACCTGACATTTTAATTACTGAAACAGTATGAGCCTATCACACAGTTAATAGATCACACTATTCTGTGTCCCCTATTGAAACAGTTAGGTCTCTTAAAGGCTTTGTTCCATTTAATGCAATCAAAAGCTTCATGTTGTGTTTAATTAAGTTGATGTGCATCTGAACCTAGACTAGCTGAAAACCTTTTGATACCCAGTGATTTCTTTTATAGTAGATGTTTTCTTGTGGCCTGGTCTCCTGGCCCCATGTTTACACACCACTTTTCAGTCTCATCTGAGTTTAAGATTGAAATTGTTTTCTTCTTTTTCTGCAATTTTTGCCTAAATAACAATAAAAAATTTCTGATTGAGAGAGATAATCAATATAAAATTCAAAAGATCACTTCAAATCTCAGTTGAGACAGTAGAAAGCTTTGTGTTCACAGGTTATTTTATTGACAAATTTTAGGTTGGGAAGGCAGGCAGCAAGCATTAACCCTTAGCCTGCTAAGCCCGACTGTGATAGAATTTGCAAACAGCTTGGATCCAGATTAGACGCTGAGAATCCAAGCTGTTTGACACTCAGCCATTTGTTTCTGGAAATATTGGGCAAATCCGATGGATTTTAAATCCAGGTAGAAGACAATTTATTCAGCAGGCTAAGGGTTAAGAATTACTAAAAGAATCGTAAGGTTATCCTGTACGATGAGATAAAGATTGAACTTGCCACAGGTGATCACCACAGCATGATAATGTGATGGACAAAACACCTTTTAATACCTTAATAGCATTTAAAATAAGAATAAAGATTTAGTTTTTTTTGGAAATTGTTCATTCGCATTATCATTGTATAGATTAACCTCTTGTTATTGTGATTAGTCTCCTTTTAAACAACATCTTCTCTGAAACCATTGGATAGCAGTTGACTAAACTTGGCTGGGATGTCCCTTGTTGGATGGTCCCCTTTCAAAGTTGGTGAAAGAATTCCATTACATGAAGAAATTTGGTTGCCATTGCAATGAAAGTGAAAAACTTAAACAATCTTCTTCTCAAAAACTATTGATACAATTCAAAAAATTTACAGAAATGATCCTTTGGTTGACCTCTGTCAAAGTTGTTCAAAGTATAATGAATAAAAAACCTCTTCTCTTCTAAAACCATACAGACTAGGGCTCTTCGAATAACATCATATATAGGTTCTTTACCAAGTTTGTTTAAATGATGACCCTGGGGTCAAGTTAGGAGTGGGTGGGTAGGGTTCTTATTTTACATAGACTTTTATAGTGAAAACTAATACAATATTTTCCCTGAAACCATACATGCTATGCTAGAGCATAGATTTTTTCATCATACATAGGTGTCTGTGTTTGTCTCATTTACACTGACCCCAGGGGCCACTTATTTTGTACATAAGGATTTACTGGATTCACATTTTGTGGCAGTGAAGACCGATTTTAGATAGTTGAAAAATTTAGACTTTTGCTGCAAAAGAGTTAAAATGAAATTTCGCTTCTAAGAGGTTCTTACGTAATCAGAGGAAATCACATGATTTATCAATGGAAGATTTCTAGTAGAAGGACTCCCTATTCACCTCCTGTTAAAGAAGGAAACGTTTCAAGTATTAATTCAAAGAAGTGTTTAACTAATGAATATAGAGTTTATCATGGTAAGGGTTATTGATGTCATATTTCTTGTTCTTTGCAGTCTGAATTGTTTCAAGACGACCTTTACCCTGACACTGCAAGTGACACACCTGCTGTAACTGCTGATGAATTTCTAGAGGGGAAAAAGGACTGCAATCCTATCTTGGTATGTACAGTCAAGACTGCAGGCATATTGTGGAGCACTGAACAAGGAATTTATCGGGCTTCCTATTATTTCCAGACTAGGCCTTTTAGGGCTGATTGATAAGTTGTGAGCTTTGTGTTGAAGGAGTTAAGCAGGTGTTGAGATGGTATTTTGATGGTAAATTATCTGCCAAAGGGACAAACAAATCAATCAATGGTACACATAAATATGCATCACTTCTTAGGCAGTTGAGAGAAAATATTAAACTCAAGTGCCAGGGTAAACTCAGTAAAGGTATGTTATTCCATCAGGACAATGTACCTGTTCACAAGTCTGTCATTGTCATTGCTGCCATTAACAACAGTGGCTTTGAATTGATAGCAGCCGCCTTATTCGCCTGATCTGGCTCCATAAGACTTGTCTATTTTCAAAATTCAAAAAAGGTAATTTCCGGTACCCACTTTCAGTCAGATGATTACTTCATACATGCAGTGGAGGACTTTCTGAACAATCAAGAAAGGACTTCTTTAAAAGTGATATAGAGGCCCTTAAACATTGCTGGCGAAAGTGTATAAATACTGAACGGGATTATGTTGAAAAATAATGCAATATGTCTGCCAGAAGTCCCTTAAACGTGAGGCTAACAAAAGTTCTTCAAGTTAATATATCATGAATTTCTATCATGCCTTGAATTAACATTTTGATAATCTAAGTATATTACATTTGATGAAGTCAGTCATCTTAAACTTCTGAATATTTCATGTTTTTCTAACAAATAGTAAAAAAAAACATCCCTTTTAATGTGCATACAAGGTTTATTGGAAAATAGCATCAAAACTTTTGCTTTTAAAGAACATGCTATGTACCTCTCAGAAAAAGTATGATAGCTGTTTGCAAATTTAGATTTATTTACATTTAAATTCTGTTTAATGTGTGCAACAGGAAGTATAAAAATTAATTACATCTAAAGTGTATGCAATGTGGTTCCAACAGGCATTTTAGAGACTGTTTTACATTAAAATATTATACAATGAGTTTCCAACATACTGTATTAAGATTGTTTATATTTAAAGTGTATGCAATGTTTTCTAACAGAAAAAAAAAAGTGAGTTACATTTTAAATGTATTCAATGTGTGTGGTATCATTCAGTATTGTTCAGACGTTAACCACTGTTCTATCATGCATTGTAGACATCACTCAGAAGTGAAGTAGATGCTCCCCAAAAGGTGAGCAGGAAAGAGAAACTCGAAAAGGTTCGAAAATCCAACGCCCTTGATGGCCCTCCCAGGAAGGGCCCTTCCAAGAAGATGAACCAGCCCGAGACACAAGCCTCAAGTAATGGAGCGGCTGCCCCAGTTCAGCAGGCATCCCATGCTCCTGCTCCAGCCCAGGCACCAGCACCAGTCCAGGCTGCCCCAGCAGGTCCAACTTTGCCCCCAGTACGTATTGTAACTTTTTTGGTTCTCTCAAACAAACCATATATATCCATGTTAAGTAATTTATTCTTTTAATTGTAAATCAACATGCTTTTTACTTTAATTCTGATTTCATCGTCTTTTGGACATTATTTTTCTTCACAGAGAGGAGGAAATCACATGAATACTTTATCAATATTTTAATTTTTAGTATATCAAATTATTTTTTTTAAGAACTTGCTTGTTTTTTCTAACTTTCTGTTAATGTGTCCCTTTTAAGTTGTGCTAAGAAAAGCAGCTGATATGTACCCAGGAAAAGTCGAAATCACTTTCAGTTATCTTGAAATAAAGCATATAGCCTAAGTTAAAATGATGTAATTAAGGGAGATGTCAGATCAGAAAAATTGAGGTTTCTTACCTATCTTAAAATAGAACAATTAAAAAATCAATAAAAATTAATATGTTCAAACGTTTCTTAATTTATTAGGTTCTGTTTATTTTCTATTAATCCAATTGCGACTTGATGACAAATATATAAATCATATGCCCTTTTGTGTATAAATTACTGTTTTAAATGCACACTAAATAATAAGAGTGTTACTACTTTTAATTTTGTTTTTTGATGAGCCTTGATCCACAAAAATTGTCCCAGAATTGTATTACTTATTTTAGGACAATATTGCTCTGAAGATTCCACCTATCTGGCTTACCAGGCACCATCATGATTTTTCATATAAGAATCTAAATGGACATACAAATGCAATAAGAGAATTAAAGAAACTTTACATTGAATGAAATTGCTGCAAAGGGCATCCAGTAACAATATTGATTTGAAAATCTAGCATAAGGCTATAATATTTTTGGCATCTCCAAGTTCAATTATGATTACGGTGGATTTAAAATGTTGATGATTACAACTGTCAAAATAAACTAGCAATAGTTGAAAGATTATTCAATGGCTTGACAGTTATTTTCCCACATTGTTCACATGGTTTCAGTTATATGTATAATTTTTTCAGATACTTAGTGAAAAGTATCTGTTTCAGAGAAATCAACTGCATTTGTACTAATAGAAAAAGGATAATCATTTTTTTATCAACTTCTCAAAAGAATTATTTTGAAAATTTGAGGACTTAATTGAAGAGTGACGAAAGTGTATTAAAAAAAACAATAGAGGCTTTCTAGACACACACACACACACATATACTAGTTTATATAAAACAAAATATTTATGCATGCAACTATAATATCCCCCTTATGATAGTAACTGCCATTTAAAGTTTAATATGTATTAAAACTGCCTAAATATACCTGGTAATAGATCTAAGACTTTCAATGGCCACAGGCACCAGTACAAGAATACTTCTTATTTAAAGACTTTACAAGCTATTCAAAATGTACGCAACATTAAAATTGGAAGACTTAGAAAGTCATTTTAAAGTACTTTTCAAGTCACACACAAAAAAAAATCACAAGGTCTTGTACAAAGAATTTCTCAGCCACACACCAAGTTCACAAGGTCTTGTACCAAGACTTTCCAAGCATAACACAAAGTTCACAAGGTCTTATACAAAGACTCTTCCCAACCACACAAAAGTACTCCAGGCTATATTTTAGACATTCCATACTAAAGGCAAAGAACACTGACTTGACTAACCACATTGTCTTATTCTAAGTCAGGCAAAGTATACCAGATCTAATTGTTAGTCTTTCCAAGCCACAGGTAAAATGTTTGTTTTTGTCTCTGAAAAGATGAAAGATTGTTGTACACTTAACCCTACTGACAAAGATTTCTGAAAAGGAAATAAAATCTACTAGACAAAGTTACTTTGTTATAAAAAATAAGTAAACTTTGCACCTTAAGAAAAAAGGGTCTGTGCTGAAAGCTCCTAGCAGTAAAGGTTTCTCAGAAATGAATGCCATCAATTTCTGATGTCTTGAATTCCTATGCCAGACTTGTTCCACTCGCCAAAATACCCATTCCAAACAATCAATTTTTGTACTGTTTACTTGCCCATAGTTTCAACAAAAAAATATTATTAAAGCCTTTTGTGAGAATTATTCTAACTGCACAATTTTCTATTTCATCTGAAATTCAGATGTTTGTCACTGATAAATAAAAATACTAAGTCTTCAGTTGATATAAATGACAAAATGATGTTGACAAGATGCTATTCCAATTGTCCATTGAACAAAGTGATATTTTAAAACCCCTAGACTGGTGTTCATTATTGAATCATCTAGCCATGTGTCTCATACCAGTGTCTAGCCATGTGTCTCATACCAGTGTAGTCATCCTTGTTCTGGGTCTAACCATGGAAGTTGCTCAGAAGCTGCCCTTGTTATGTAAGAGGTCGTGGGTTCTATCCCTTGCTTGGTACTGATCATTATAAATGTAGATCTAGGACTGGTTTGTATAGTGTCAGTATAATGTGACCTGATGGGTGTCAATGTGATGTGTCTTTGGCATGACACTTCAGTGAGACAGCTCTTTGACTTGTCTTAAACATTTGCTGTTGAGATATGACTGATATACTGTTAAACAGGGCTCCAGATAAGGAGTGTATTTTGAGAAATTGGTTACTGTCTTCCATGTTTCTCTGCCAAACCTTATCTTATGGGTACTCTTAAGAATCACCTTGACAAGGCGATTCTTAAGAGTACCCACAAGATAAGGTATGGTAGAGAAACATGGAAAACAAACTTGATGAATTTCTTTGATATGCATCCTATCTGGAGCTCTGGTTAAAGAAACATTAATGCCCAAAAAACAACATGCAACTACAAAATTTGTTCTGAGTCTCGCCAATCCAAAATATCCCTGACCAATGGTATTTGTCAAAGGACGGAATGGTCACTGGACATGGTTATATGTTTGTCACTTACTTGAAGCAATACTGGCTACTGTAGCACATGAGAAAAAGCCTGAGGGCTCATGATTATAAACATTGCAAGTTAAGGGTGAAATAGTTACAAGATCTGAAGCAAAGATAAATGCTAGAACAATCACAAGAGGAGAGGGACTTTTAATATGTAATAGAAATGATGATTTAAGGAACCTTAGGGTAGAAATAAGCATTTAGAAATTCCTATGCAAATATAACAGATGATCAGCTAGACCCCAGGTTGACTTGATTGCAATAACTGAATCAAGCTATTATTTGAAGAGGCGTGAACATGCAGTGAAACTCTTTAAATGCAGTTACTATGGAAGTTTGTAATTAATTAATCCTGTTATTCTGTAGAATCTTAGTTTTAATTTTATTCAGTTTGATGAAGTGTCTGTTGTAGAACAGATATTTACCTACCTCACCTGGTATATACAAATTTACTCAAGATCCAGTGTATGTAGCTAGAACTAACAATTGGCTGTCAACCAATTCCTGTCTTCCTTTGAAAAATCATCCTATTAGGGCTATTATAAGTAATTATAGAGCACAACAGCTACACACTAAGTTGTTTGAGACAGAGGAAGATCACCTAAGCATCCCCTCCATGAGTTTTATATTCTGAAAATGTATTTGTTGGTCTGTTAATAATTTTTGTTTAGTTTTTATCTTAACTGACTGACATATATTCAGATAACTTGGCACATGTGTTAAGCAGAGCACTGAATGCTTTCATGGGGAGGATGGCGCCTATATGGCTCAGTGGTCAGAGTTGTTGACTTGTAATCACTTAGCTCCGTATGGTTGTGGGTTTGAATCCTGGCTCAAATTCACATGTGAGGAAGCTGTCTAACTAGATTGCAGGAGGTTGGTGGTTTTACCTAAGGATACTTTGCTCCTCCTTGAAAAGTTGCCATATGTTGGAGTGTGACAAAACAGAAATAAACAAAATTCTTGTCATGGTCATGTCATTGGGGTAAATTAGGAAATGGCAAATATATAGCTAAGGTCAGGCCTCTATAATTCCACTAGCCCACTGGTATTTGTTAGCGAATATCAGGGCAGGGTGAGCAGAAATTAAATAATACTCGTTCGCCCGGGCAAGTAACATTTTCCCAACCAAAATATTTTTCATTATACTTTCAGGAGAAAAATGATTTGAGAAATACATTCCATTTACAAATTTTCCAATTCCAATTGTTATATTGTTATTGAATAATCTGTCTTGCCTACTTGAAATGCAATGTATCTTAACTATCCTATCTACGAAAGTAGTAAGGTAATCCATCAAATCTTAACCGGAAATATGTCCTGGTGATGGGTAGGTATAATTTATTATTGTAATGCACAAGGTCGAACATTTTTCTTTCATGATTCGCATGACTAGACTGATATTTATTAACATTTAGCCAGTAATAGAACAATATTACCATTTGTACATTTCAATTATTATTGAATGTATATGATCAGACATTTTTCTCTTTCTATTCGAATAGTTACAACCATCAGTTAATATTTAGCAAATAACAGTATGCTGAACATTAAGACTTTGACTTTCCTTAATTGAGTGGTTTAAAAGGCTACCCAGAATACAACCTAAGGAGTTCTGCCTCAGATAAACAACAAAGCTTCAATTTTTTTATGATGTTATGAAAGAAAAATAACATGCATTAAGGACTGTAATTTTAACTTATGTGTCTCATGTACACAACAGACTTTGATTTTTTTCGTCCCTGGTAATTTCAATGCATATTTTGATGTGATAACATCGTAAACACGAACACTGATAAAATGTATAAGGAAAATGCAGGACTTGGTAATTTTGTACAGGGCAAGCAGATTTTCTGAGTCACTCGACCTGCAGGGCGAGTGACCATAAAAACAATTTTCAAGGCATGACTAAAGTTAAGTTTTTTCAGCCTGATGTACTGACATTATCGCCTTGTTTCTCGCCTTAGTTTAGGAGAGCACAAAAAATAGGTATTTCTACTCATAATTGATTAAAGGTTTTGCTATTGCCTGTATTTGAAAGACAATTTGGTTGACAGCCCAAACAGACCATTTTTAATTAC
Organism: Nuttallia obscurata; assembly: GCA_032358795.1. NCBI lineage: Eukaryota > Metazoa > Mollusca > Bivalvia > Cardiida > Psammobiidae > Nuttallia > Nuttallia obscurata. Next base: position 10,913 of record JAULCC010172562.1, read on the forward strand.
CATTTTGAAATTGCATTACTCTAATCACATTAAAGAACAGATTTTATAAAGTGTTAGACTGAACTGGTCTGATCTGTCTCGTGTGTAATTCACAATGCCTCTTGCTTGTGATATTACATGAACAAAGATTTAGGAAACAGAACAAATGGGTTTGGTTGGTAAAAAGAAAGAAAAAAAAAGAAGTAGCTATTGATTTTAAATTAGTATTATCTCATTAGTTAGTGTAAAATTTATGCCCTTATTACTTCTATATCTGATATAGACTTACCAGTATCTTTTCTCTATTCTGATAGAAAATCTGAGGTTGTAAGTGACTGATTGGTTTATATGGGAGTTGCTTCCCTTTGTAACTTCAGCCCCCCCCCACTTGATACTCCATAGAAATATATGCATATGTGGATAAAACCAAATGACTGAGCAGATCTTATTGCAGCTGACCTTAATGCACCACATTTTTTTAATTAAAACCATTTTGTAGACTTTATATATTCAGTATATATTCGTATTTGTCGTTTTTATTTCTAAAGTTCTCTAGACCACACTACATTCAGTCGAAATATTTTTTCTAGTCTGACCTGTCAAAAATTATCTTACAAAGAAGTTAGACATGAACTCTTTTAATTATTTCCTCATTCACATTTGCAAGAACTTTCAAAAGCTGCACTCAAACTGACAATAATTCAAACAAGAAAGAATTGTCAAATAAAAAAAAAAGAAAGAAATTAAACATTTACTCCAAAGATACAATAATTGTCATGTGCTACCATTGTAGATCGAGACCAGTCTGCACCTCCGTGTAATCTGATCATGATCTACTCTGTTAGATCTCAGACTAATAAGGTGTCGAAGAAGTGAACAGTGAAGACCCTGATCAGACTGCATGGATGTGCAAGCTGGCCTAGATCTTCACTGGTCGCTCTCCATGGAGTAAAGAGTCAATATTGGTATTCCCCAGTAGTAGCATGTGTTACATAATATAGACTGACAGTATTACACTGCAGCTGTGTAGATATTCCATTATCTTATACCCATCATATCCACTAGAAAATCTGTATCCTGTTACCTATAACAGTATGTCTGACATTAACAATAAACAATACTTCAAGAGGAAGAATCAATATCTTAAAGAAGGGGAAGTATTTTGAAAGGTTAGTTTGACATTTTCTGCAGAAAAATAGAAAAGAAAACTTTTTTTTGAAAGCTTCTTCAGACTGATTTTAATTTTATTGTCAAAAGAATAAGGGGGTATAACTCTTGGTCTTAGGGTTTCATCTTACTCTCACCTTAATCCTTAATATTATTATCATCAGTGACCTATTGCTATCATTGACTTGAAAGGGATTGAAAAATGTGTAAATCCAGATGAGATCATGCAAGCATCTGCTCAGGTTCTATACAGGAGTACCCCATTATTAAAGAAGGACTTTCAAGAATTTACTTACACAGAGTAAGATAGAAATTAGTAGCCGCAGGACATTTTGGACAATTTGGGAGTAAAAGTTCATTAAATGAAGTTTGATTTGTTTTATGTTGAAAATAATGTCTGCCAAAAAAAAATAGATCTACATAATTGCATTTCTAATGAATAGCTATAAATCAAAAGTGTGACTGTCAGCCTGGCTTAGTGTGTGACAACAATCCAGCAAGGTTGTTGAAGGTGGGTTGTCCTTCCAAAGGGATGCTTAGGGGATCTTCCTCTGACGCAAAAATGCTGGAAATGAGTGAAAAATTAGCTAAATGACCAGAAATGATTTTCACTTTTTTGTATGAAATACATGAGAGGAAAGTCAATTTGAAAACTTAAATAGGAAGAAAATCTTTCGTAACAATGATTGCTACTTATAAAGATGTAAATACTTAAAATGATAGTTGTTTGGATATGTAAGTAATCATAGCCACAAACACCTTCATCAGTTGACAAATATGAAATGTTGTCCTCACAAGCATTTCTAAAGATCACTGATTTCCAACCCACACAGAAAACAATAAAACTTATCTGGTATCTTATTAAGAACTTTCACTTGATAAAATCAAAATAAATATTGATTGGTAGTTCTTTTATTTTCATCTGCAGCTGATGTCACCGTTAAATAATTTCAATATTACATATCCAGGCAATTGAATGCCATTATTATACAAAGCCATAAAACCATTCTGTCATTTCTGCTTCATCATTCCTGATGTTATTTATTCTATTTATAACAAGGAGTATGATGTACCTAAGATATTGAAAGAAATTATTTATGAGAATGTTAAAGGTATGATCTATTACGATTTCTGA
>JAULCC010172784.1:0-13189 GCA_032358795.1 Nuttallia obscurata
TTTATCTATATGTAAGACATTGTCCAGCACGATATATGGGTACACAGTTGTAAATCTGATAAGTTTAGTTAACACAGTCTATTATTTTTCTATTGTGTTTGAAGAAAAGTGTAAAATATCCTACAAATGTCTTCAAAAAGTTAAATTTCACAAATATGACCAAAGTCCTTCACATCATCTACTTCTGTAGATACACTTTCCATATCAAAAGCATCAGACAGAATTGTAAAATTATAGGCTTTGAAAAGCCCAAGAAAACAACGTCTGCTCAGAACAACATAATACTTTTATTCTTAGTTAAGTAGATTAATTTCATTTAATGTACTAAATGGATGTGGAGTACTGTAAGTGTTTTAAATCACTGCTTAATGTGTTCCCCTATAGAAAGATAGCTAAAATGCTTACCTACCAGCCTTAATCACGGCTGCTGCAGCTAACGATAACATGAGTTATATGAACAAGAAAAAATAGTTTTAGAACGGGATCATGTTAGAACTGTTGTACAGGTAAATTAATGCGTGCTACTATTTACCTGCCAACATTAAAAACTCTCTGTGTTCATTGTCAAGATTTATTGACCTGGCAGGACGGAGTTTGGATACGGAACACTACAGTTCGCTTTTGAGAACAATAGGTTCTTTGTTTATAATCGGTGGAAGTCGTGCATTGTTATTCGGAGATTTCCGTAATAATTTCGCCGCATCGAAGCTTTATTTAATTTTGTATGGAAATGGTGTTTTGGTCTATCCGTAGTCTAGTGGTAAGTATTGACCTCTCATGGACAAAGGGTTCCTTGTTCGAATCCTGGCACAGATTTCATTATTTTTCTCGAGTAACTTGGCGTCTTTTCCGGATCCAAGCTGTCTGACACTCGGCCAATTGTTTCTCAAAATAGTGGGCGAATCCGATTAATTTTAAGATCCAGGCATTCGACCGTTTGAGCAGACGACATTTTTTTCCAGCAGGCTAAGGGTAAATGTTGATACAAATCTTTAGTTGGTCAATCTTTATTAATCTTTCACAATGCGTTTATAATAAGGTACCTCGTGTCAGTTTTACAGGTTGCTATATATCCACGATAGCCAAGTACCAGTCTACACAGTTATGACATAGAATTTAGTCTTTCAACTTGCACGAATACCGGTTCGTTTAATACAGGATTGCCTCCTCAAATAGTTCTTCGTTTTATTTTATTGGACTACTAGACACACAGTGTTAAGAACTTTTATTTTGGTATTAGTTTCCTTTTCTATGATAGATGAAACACGACCGTATAAGAATTTGTTGTTATATTATCATGACAGTAATTTGTTTGTTTGGAATTTAACGTCGCTTTAATAGTATTTCAGCCATATGGTGACGCCCAGCTCATTACAGTAATGGAGATCGCCAGGGCAATTACATGCTAATGAAATATTTATATATGTAATGAATCTGCAACCAATATGCAGATTGGTACTTAAGCTGGATTCGATTTTATTGTCATGAATGCACCTGTGTCTTAATAGAGAACATCTATGAGGGACTTAATGGTTTTACTTCATGTTTGTAAGACAAAGTAATTATTTATAGGTCATGGCTGTCACGTTCGAGTAGTTAGAACTGTGTACATTTTTGTATTTAACCCGTGACTGTAAATGAACCGGGGAGTCTGTTGTGGGAGTTGATTTTTGAGTTGGTTTGAGATTGATTTTCGAGTTTCCTTGGAGATGAAAAAAAAATGTTATACTGGTTGTTTGAATATTGCTTCGAGCAACTATGACATTTTCAAAATTAATCCAACTAGTCTCACATTGTTAACAGATGGTATCAATATCACAATCCCGAGTTACCCTTAAAGTATAAAAGCATTATGTCCATGCAGTTGATAATTAATTGATTGCTATATGAGCACAAGGTCATTTGGTACGGTACATGTAAATTTATCCGTAAGCCTTTAACCTTTAGCCTGCTGCGAAGATGTCTGCTAAAGCTGTCGTCTGCCTAGATTTTAAAATTCATCAGAATCGCCCAATATTTGGAGAAACAATTGACCGAGTGTCAAACAGCTTGGATCCTGATTAGACGCCGATTTTCTTTGCGTCTAACCTGGATCCAAACTGTTTGCAAATTCTATCACTTTCGCCCTTAGCAGGCTAAAGGTTAACCAACCGAACGTATTGATACATATATGTATGTTTGACAAAACACGTCATGTCTGTATCTGATAGAAAAAAGAGAAATTTATTTCATTCTAACATGACACCGTTGTAATTTAAAAGAAAAATCATTTGATATAACATATTGTTTTCGGGGGCTTTTACAGGCGATATACCGTGTTTTAAGTTTAAGAAATTCGTAAGTATATTAGGCATTATCTTTTGGAGAAAAAAACACATTTGAACTGTTATATTTAACGTGGACGGGACTTACTTTTTACGTAAATTAAATTCACAAAATTTAAGTACTTGCATGCTTGCAAAATACATACATGTACATGTATGTATTAACTTATCTGTTCACAAAGTGTATTTATTGCCTCCTTACCTGTTTGACGCGACGGACGCCACGAAACTTCGCGACTAATTGTCGCGAAAAGATCCGCGATACTCTGCGCTGTGGCGCTAAGTTTCGCGCAAAATTTGTTGCGAAAGTTCGTGTTTTGACCGGGTAGTTCGCGAAGAATGCGCCAGTTATTTTCAAATGTTTCGCGTTAGCCGTACTTTATGTACATACCACAATAAATAAATCATAAATCAATCAAAGTTTAATAAAAGATTATACAAATGGTTACCCATCCAATACGATATCCCATCATCCTCGTATAAAACTTTGTAATGGTAAGTGTCGCTTGATACAAGCACATATAGGAACACACTTGTCGCCGCTATAGCAAAGCAGTTCCTCATTTTAATCGCATGTAAAGTCTTCCTGCAAAATACGGAAATAAGTTTTACGCTTAATCATTTCAAATTGTCTTTGATATATATGTGATAACCCGACCAAATTGGGCAAGGCAAGACAAATCTTATAATTATATGAATTACAAGTATCGGATCTACTTTAAGATTCAAGAATGTATATTTTACAGACATAAAGTAGGGATGTAATTCCATTTTTTCAAACAGCATCTTTCTCTAAGCAGGATGCATAGCGGATACGTCGCTTGCAGAGTTTGTTTGTATACGTGAGAGAGAATAACAACAGAGCTTAACGCTACCCAGAATGCCGCGACAGTACTAACTACAAGTATTGACCACGGACACCTATAGCGAGATAGATAGAAGGATGTATAGAGAAGTCGATAGAGGGATGTATAGAGAAGTAGATAGATGTATAGAGAGGTAGATAGAGGGATGTATAGAGAAGTAGATAGAGGGATGTATAGAAAAGTAGATAGAGGGGTGTAAAGAGAAGTAGATAGACGGATGTATAGAGAAGTAGATAGAGGGATGTATAGAGAAGTAGATAGAGGGATGTACCGAGAGGTAGATAGAGGGATGTAAAGCGAAGAAGTAAGATGGATGTATAGAACGGTAGATAATGGGATGTATAGAGAAGTAGTTACAGGGATTTATAGAGAGGTAGATAGAGGGATGTATAAAGAAATAGTTAGAGGGATGTATAGAGGCAGATAGAGGGATGTATAGAGAAGTAGATAGAGGGATGTATAGAGAAGTAGTCAGAGGGATGTATAGAGAGGTAGATAGAGAACTGTACAGATAGATAGAGGGATGCATAGAGAGGTAGATATAGGGATGTATAGAGACGTAAAAAGAGGGATGTAAAGATAAGTAGATATAGGGATGAATAGAGAAGTAGATAGAGGGATATAACGAGAGGTAGATAGAGGGATGTATAAATAAGGAGATAGACGGATGTATAAAGACGTAGATAGAGGGATGATAAAGAAGAAGATGAGGGATTATAGAGAAGTAGATAGAGGGGTGTATAGAGGGGTAGATAGAAGGGTATATAGAGAAGTAGTTAGAGGGATGTATAGCGAAGTAGATAGATGGGTGAATAGAGAAGTAGATAGACGGATGTTTAGAGAAGTAGATAGAGGGGTGTATAGAGAAGTAGATAGAAGGTTGTACAGAGAGGTAGATAGAGGGATGTAAAGAGAAGTAGTTAGAGGGATGTATAGAATGGTAGATAGGGTAATGTATAGAGAAGAAGTTACAGGGATTTATATAGTGGTATATAGAGAAATGTATAGAGAAGTAGTTAGAGGGATGTATAGAGAGGTAGACAGAGGGATGTTTAGAGAAGTAGTTAGAGGGATGTAAAGAGAAGTAGTTAGAGGGATGTATAGAGAGGTAGATAGAGAATTGTATAGATTGATAGAGGGATGTATGGAAAGTAGATAGAGGGATGTATAGAGGGGTAGATAATGGAAGAGACTAGATAGAGGGATGTAAAGAGAGGTAGATATAGGGATGTATAGAGAAGTAGATAGATGGGTGTATAGAGGGATATATAGAGGGATGTATAGAGACGTAAAAAGGGGGATGTAAAGATAAGTAGATATAGGGATGAATAGAGAAGTAGATAGAGGGATGTATAGAGAGGTAGATAGAGGGATGTATAAATAAGTAGATAGACCGATGTATAGAGACGTAGATAGAGGGATGTATAAAGAAGAAGATGAAGGATTATAGAGAAGTAGATAGAGGGGTGTATAGAGGGGTAGATAGAAGGGTGTTTAGAGAAGTAGAGAGGGATGTATAGAGAAGTAGATAGAAGGATGTACAGAGAGGTAGATAGAGGGATGTATAGAGAAGTAGTTAGAGGGATTTATAGAATGGTAGATAGGGTGATGTATAGAGAAGAAGTTACAGGGATTTATAGAGAGATAGATAGATGAATGTATAGAGAAGTAGTCGGAGGTATGTATAGAGAGGTAGATAGAGGGATGTATAGAGAAGTAGATAGAGGGATGTATAGAGAAGTAGTTAGAGGGATGTATAGAGAGGTAGATAGAGAACTGTATAGATAGATAGAGGGATGTATGGAAAGTAGATAGAGGGATGTATAGAGGGGTAGATAATGGAAGAGACTAGATAGAGGGATGTATAGAGAGGTAGATATAGGGGTGTATAGAGAGGTAGATAGATGGGTGTATAGAGGGATATATAGAGGGATGTATAGAGAAATAGTTTGAGGGATGTTTAGAGAGGTAGATAGAGGGATGTATAGAGAGGTAGATAGAGGGTTGTATAAAGAAGAAGATAGAGGGATGTATAGAAAAGTAGATAGAGGGATCTTTAGAGAGGTAGATAGAGGGGTGTAAAGAGAGGTAGATATAGGGATGTATAGAGAAGTAGATAGAGGGGTGTATAGAGGGGTGTATAGAGGGGTAGATAGAGGAAGAGACTAGTAGACATTTATAGCGAACTCTCTTCCTGTCATATGCGCCTTATACTAATGTCTGCAATGTTGATGAAGTGTAACATAAGTTTAAGAAGGTGCATGCGTTTCATATGCTGAAGCTTGTAGACCTATCTTCTCGATTTGAAAATTCGTCCTCTGTTTTATAAGCTTGACTATGTAGGTGTCAGTTTAGAAGCTGAATGCAAGTAAATGTCACTACTTTAAAGCAAGATTTGATGTTTTTACCGTTGTGCATTACAATTTATGAAATTCTGTAACCATATAAGTGCCTCTGTACTGTGAAATGCCTGTTTGATATAAACAGCATCTCTAAATGTAGATAAAATAAACTATACATGTGACTACATCTCTTTTTAAAAAACGTACTCGCGATAAGTGACTTATGAACATTTCTAACTACTAAACATGGAAACGAAAACGAAATCTTTAAATGCGTAAATTCGAAAAACAGTTAAATATCAAAATTTCTTAACTGATATCAGAGTTCAACATTATCAAAATTTAGAGACGGTCATAATTTATACTTGTACATGGTAACAAATGTATATTGCCATTCTACCGATAACTATACAATACCTTATATGGACATTATCATTACAGAAACACATCGTTCGTTTTCACACATACTGACTACTTTGAGCTAAATGCATACCTATATTTTGTTTGGAAAAGACGCCATATAGCATGCCACCTATTTCTACAATTAATCAATTAATCAAAACCATACAGAGTTAAGCTTTCGATATATCAAAAAAGCATTGTTGTGATTGATAAGAAATAGTGTAAAGAATACCCCACGTTAAAATTTGAATGAACATATTAACAGCGACTTTCATAGTATAGTGCAATTAAACTGAAGAGAAAGAACAAAAAACATACATTATTATTGTCAGTATTCATTTTTGTATTTCAACCTGAACGCGAGGTATTTGTTTTATTCAATAAAAATAGTACTATATCTTCAAAAAAATTGTATTTAAATAATACATGACATTTATATTATTATCATATTTACTAAACAGACATACACATACATTCTCCTCTTAATTTAAACGTTTGAATTATCAGTAACGTAATCTATTGGATTAAAACGCTGACATTTGACACTACGATAAAATTGTGTTACAATATTGATTAGGTTTTCCGACAGTATATCGTTGATATATGTGCCGCAAATTTAGACCGATTACCCAATCAAAACGCTTGTTACAAAAAAGTTGCATTAGAATATAAAACTACGTGTAAATTAAAGGTTTAGTATTTCCAAACTTCTTTCGACTATTACCATTTACGTTCTAAAGTTGTTTCGACCTGTAATGTCTAAACATTTATTCATTGTTATACAATCTTTATGTTCATCTCTATGTCCGTTCACCATGTTTTAAGAATTAGATGCCTTATGTAACTCACCAAATCAGTCTCTATCGACGAATCAGTTCAATTTGTTTCTTAAATATCACCATATTATCCTGTTTTTGTCTTTGATGAACGGAAACACGTGCCACTTCTTACTGTGTGAAAAAAGATTGTCTATTCCCTCATATTCGGCTGTCTACTTTGGGAATTCTGCACTACACTGTAGTTGTGCTCTCGAATGAATATTTAAAAACGCGTCATTAGCTTATGCACCGGTCTCTAAGTGATTTGCTCTCACTTAAAGTGTTTAGTTAATAGACGATGTCGTGTCAACGTGTTACACCATTAACAAAGTTGGCGAATCCCATGACAAATAATCACACGGAGTTAGTCACATCACCAAAAATGCAAACGCAATCAGTATATTTAGGAATAGTTCGTGTTACTTCATGTATCCTTTTATCGATTTATTTGCAGACTAGAAAGTTTGAAAAAAAAAATTAAAAAAATTAATCAATAAAAAAAATAAATAAAAAAAAATAAAAAAAAAATAAAAAAAATATTATTTTTTTTTGTTAAACTGAATTAGCACTAAAACAGACGCATTGCTGTTTCTCTAGGTCGGACTGTTGGCTACCATATTCATGTTTCCGAGAAAATTTCTAACAACAATTTTTTATGACATTCATATAAATGTCATCAACTTCTTTATCAACATTTTTAAAGCCCATGTATAGAATGAAAGTGCTTATTTCGTAGATAATTTGCTTAATTTGGCGTTACGCTGTGTGTCGATCAAAATGAGTCCAAAAACGTGAAAAGACCCCTTAGATTATTCAAAATCAATGATGGCCAAGATTAGATGAAAAAAAGGTTGATCGTTGTCAACATTGTTTACATTTTAGGGCAGAGTTACGGGTGAGGACAACCAACGATACGGCGACCTTAAATTCAAACAATTGTGACTTGTTCATGAACTGTATATGGTTGAATTAATGGTTTAGGGCTGGTATAGGGACAGAAAGGGCTCGGACTAACAAAACATAAACAATGGGTAAACAGTAAGAAAAAAGAAAATGTTCAAAACGAGTCAAACTTTGCAGGATGAAAACTATTGCATACGTACAACAGACTTTACATCTGTCTTATATACCATCACTTAGCAGTTTTGCGGCATCTTATTAAACATATATGCATTTCCAGTGAACATTTGAAGGATTCGGAGTACAAATGCTTTCTCCAATGAGGCGTTAATTACTTTCGTGAGAGATGGCAGCAGTTTTTCTAAACATTCTTTCAAAAGCCATGTTGGAAGTGGGTCAAGTTCACAAGATTTACTCGCAGATTTGATATCATTTTTCTCAATTCATCCTGTGAGACTAGGGTAAAATCAACAAGCTTGTCTAATTGCCTCTTAAAAATTTCCTCAGTGGTAACCACATCTATGTTTGTTTCTGTCTCTGAACTTATTTTATTTCTTATTTCATCGATTTGATTGATGAAAAAGTCACTAATGATTAGTGCCAGTTCTGTTGAAGAGTATGATATTAGCAGAGCGGCCTGCACATTTCTATCAAGATGATGTTTTGTCACTCTGAATAGAGACTTCTGATTGCGTCCACAGGACTTCATCTTTTCAGAATATACGTTAACACGTGTTTTTTAGCAATTTATCCACGGTGAAACGCTGATTTCTGTAAATCCCATGATTTATTGTCAGATTTTTGTTTTCTCCATTTGCGCTCAAGTTTTCGTTTCAGATGTTTGGCTTCATGTAGCTCTTCATTATACCATGGGCATGACGGTCTAAGGACTATTGTTTTTATACGCAATGGGGCATGCTTGCCAATAATTGAGATCAATCTTTTATTTAATGATTCCACGTGCTCATCAAACTCGGAAATGGTCATATTTGTGTTGAGAATATTCAAAGATTTTATTTCGTTTCTAAATGATTCAATGTCGATGGATCTGAATTTTCGAAAGGTCACAGTTTTTCTTATAGGAGCTGGTGTTTCTGCCAGAGTATGAAATACCACAGCTAAATGGTCACGATATAACTTCCCATCAAAGTCAGATAGTCCTGGATCTTTAACTTCTATATTTGATACAATGTTGTCAGTGTCTCTTGTGATGAACACATCCAAAGTATGCCCTGCGACATGTGTTTGTTCTCTAATATCTTGTTTCATATCAACTATCTCCAGACAGCTATTGAATTTGGAAGCGTCATGATCTGTAGGTATGTCCAAATGAAAGTTTAAGTCACCGACAATAACAACTGGCTTGTCAACTGTTGCGTATTTCGAAAGACACAAAGGTAATTCATGCTCAAGGAAATCTTTAGTATTAAACCCATTCTTTTGAGATAGTGTTGGTCTGTATATGACTGAAAGCATAAGGGAGTATTTATAAATAGCAATATTAAAATCAATGTACTCAAAGGTTGCAAAGTGTCCGTCACTAGAAGATATCAGCATTTTTAATTCTACATTTGCCCTGTAAATAATAGCGACGCCACCTCCGAGCCTTCTGCCGGGACGAGGGACTTGCTTCATGTTATACCCTTCAGGGACAAGCTCACTGCTGCATGTTTTATCCACCGAACTACCAAGCCATGTCTCTTTGATGGCAACGAAGTCAAAATCGTTTGAAAGGATAAAATCACAAAGGGCTATTGTTTTGTTTTTTACTGATTTTTGATCTACAGAACATATTTTAAGTTTTCTCTGTCCTTTTGTCGTATTGAAAGGTTCCAATTTTATCTGTTTGATATTATTCATGTTTTGTGTAGCTTTGTTTCTATTTGAGAAGGGTGTAGTTGGAGTCACTATGGAAATTTCTTGCGTAGAGTTTGCAAATTCTTTTCATTTACTCCTCGACTGACATCCCATTTCCTTCTCACACGAATTTGTCTACTTCTTTTTCCTCTTTTGTATTTTTTAATACCTAATTGTTTGGTTTGTCCGATAACAACTGTATTAAGTTGGCTACACCACCGGGTGCCTCCACATCTCAAAATACCTAGCTGCTTAAGTTTGGACAATACAGGGGGATTAGGTCTATCCACAGTTAATTGCCCAATGTTGTTGAGGTCACATCTGTTAAAGCGTGTCATCCTTGACATGTGTTCAATTACCATAGCTTCAGGCAAAATAACTGTGTAGAAATTTCAATTATAACATGTAATTAAACCATAAATTTAGACAAAAAAACACGTTGTAAATCACATAAATCCATTTGATGCACGTTTCTTTATCTTCGTGACAATTTGCAGGTTTTTACATTCAGTAATTCTACTGTTATAATTTAAAGTACTTAGAGCTCAAATAAGTGCAGCCTATACCTGGCGCAGTCTTGAACAATATCTAGATAATTGTCAATTTCAAAGATGCGTTTGAGGTGGCAATATAAAAACATAATCTTTTCGAGTTATATATGTCATAATACCTTGCTTGATAATACGAATCTAACAGTCTTAGTTTTATTATGAAAAACAGAACTGCATGTTCAAATTTCAGAGTGTCTTTAATTGTCGATAATAAATTTTATGTGATATGCCCAGTGGTTTGCATCATTATTATTATTATTATTATTGTTATACACGCTATTTTGCAAAATTATAAAAAACGTTTTTAGTAAAACATTATTATGTATTAGATATAGTTTCTTTTTTTTAACTTTTGTTGAATTCATATTGTAACGAGCGACCAAAAGTTTCAGTTAAAGAGCGATATCTGAAGCTATAGATCAGACAGACCACTTTTCCAACGTCATACGTTTTTATAGTTAACCACCGCCCTGCATCCCCTGTTTCCTATTTCATAGTAAACAAGTCCAAATATTGATGCCTGTAGTAAATTCCTCGTCAGTGAGTAAATTTGTAATCATCATGTTCCTGCATATGTGCTGATTAAACTCACAGCATTCTACACAATAGAGTCAACGGAAACAGCAAACTTTGACTTGCCGTCTGACTTTATCTGAAGAACCGGATGACTTGCTAATGTTGTTTACGCCTGACCTACACACATTTATTCTTATAGATCAGACAATATACTGATTCGAAAAGGGTTAATGGGATAAGTGTGCGGTAATGTTATGGGCTAACAAAGGTTGATGAAAGGAGCGTACGGCTACATTTATTTTTAGAAATTAAAGGGTTCAAATCGCTCTTTAAAGTGACGTAAGCCTGGCCGTTTGCTATTTTAATGCTAATATGTGAGTCAAAAATTCAAAATTCCCTGCAATATCATTAGCTCACGGAGACAACTGATATATAAATAATTATATTATTTCCAAGCAATATTTGATCATGTTTGTTTCAAAACAAGGTCCCGTTCCTGTGGTCGCCATATAAACCATATACATCTGTTGATCGTTTAGCAGCAAGAAGTCTTCTACAAAAGTGTGTGTGAATAATCTATATGTCTTAACCCTCATGATTCAGTTTTTATTAAGTTTTAACTTTACAGTATCTCATCATATAAATACAATACAGTATAAATATCAGTACATGCGATACATGTCGAGATTCACCATCAGATACAAATCGACTTTATACAGTTTGTACATCACTGAAAATGTATCTGATGGTGAACCTCGAGACACACACACACACACACACACACACACACACACACACTATATTTATCGTTTTGCCTTGCACTACTCAACTCTAGAGTCAGAAGCTTAGTCATGTTTAGGTGTTGAAGACTTTATTTTCCAAATAGTATAAATTTCATTTCATTATTAAAGGGTATTTATAGATTCTGCTCTCTATTTTCAATGTTAACGCGATATTGATTAATTTACAGCCAAAACAAACCGTCTAGTGTTAATAAATTGAACGTTTAAGCTTGACACTCTTAAATTTCAATGGAAGAAAGGGGCCTTTTCATCCATTGTCCGAAATTTTTTCGCTAGTTAATGTACAACAACTTTATGGTGTTGCACAATATTTTGTAAATCGTCGGGGATTTAGATAATAATTGTATTCTCCGTTCGTATTTCTATGTAAGTAACACCGTTTGGTGATAATAAAAAACCTAAAACAATATATAAAACACATGTCTCTCTCTCTCTCTCACTCTCTTTCTCTCTCATACGCCTCGACTATTCTACAAACAGTAATTCTTTTTATCTTTATGTAAACAGCTCATGAAATGCTGTTATTTTATTTAACTACACTAGTATATACTAAAGATTATTTCATGTAAGAGTATACGTCTTCCAATTTGATATATGTATATTACAAATGAATATTAAAAGATGAATTAAAATAACAGATAAATTATAAAATACATGAAACTATAAATACCTCTTAACTTGATCAGGTGAAATAGACAATCAATTTCACGCCCATGAATTAACATGTAATTAAAATTTACAATACACATTACAGCTGCACGATTTTATGCACTCATTTCTAATAATGAAGAGATGACCACCTGTTTAGTTTTGTTTTTCATTATAGAAGCACGATGTTGAGAAATCACGGGGTACAGTAGGACAAATTAATATAAACAAATGGATTAAATTAACAGATCAATTAAAACTCGACTATTCTACACACATTAATTCTTTATTTTTCATCTTCATTGTAAACAAATCATTAAATGCTGTTATTTTATTTAACTTGACTAGACTAAAAAGAATATTTCATGTCATCGTATTTGTCTTCCAAACTAAATAAGTGTTGGTTTATAACCCTTGACCAAACTGATATAAAATATGCAGTCATCGATGCATTTTTAATTAAAAATCACCATACAGCGTTCGTTCCTCTGTAAATGGATATTAGTTTTGACGTATCAACAATTTCAATAGACCATTGTCCGCCGTCGCATCAGATCTCCGCTGTATGCAAATTAAATCACTCTACATAGAAAGTAGGTCAATAAAATGGCGCCCGTTTGTTTACACCCAAAGAGACCCCTATGCTACTTACATGGAGGGGAACGTGGCTTATTCGATGAAAGAACATTTTACCTATTGACGATAAAGTTTTACAAATGAAGTATTTGTATTAAAGCTTTTATTGTTTTATTTTATTTTGTTAAATCTTTTAATTTATATTTCCTCATGTGGTGCATGATAGCTGCGATAGCGTAATGGGTACAGCGTTGAACTTCCAACCTTTTTAGATGTCTCGGCGTTGGTTCAACGCTTGGCCGATACCTATATTTTTTAAATATATCCTTCTTTTTACATTATGGTGAAAATATCGAGAGAGGAAAAAAGTTATTTTTGTGTTTTTAGTTTGATACTGTCGTCTCAAAATTGGTTTATTTATTTAGTAAAATAGTTCCGGTATCACACCACCTTAGAAATTAATACGTGTACAAGACGAATCATCGCTACTGACTACTGACTGGATAAACCTAAGTTTATTAGGTTACCCCTTTATAAGGTCACTAGGAGCCATAGTCACAGGATAAAAAAAACTACATTTCCTTTG
>JAULCC010173006.1:0-13187 GCA_032358795.1 Nuttallia obscurata
AAGCACATACAGTGTACATTAACAGAACACCTACTATTTATCACAGTATTGTGATAACATAAAGCACATACAGTGTAAGTTAATAGAGCACCTACTATTTATCACAGTATTATGATAAGGTAAAGCACATGCTACTGTTTGTCACAGTACTATGATAACATAAAGCACACACTTGTAAAATAATAGATCACCTACTATTTATCACAGTATTATGATTATATAAAACACATACAGTATAAAATAATAGAACACCTACTATTTATCACAACATAATGAAAACATAAATCGCATTCAGTCTAACATAATAGAACACCTATTACTTACTATGATCACGTATATCATATTCTATTTTTTCACAGTTTTATGACGACATAAAGCACATACAGTATAAAATAATAGAACACCTACTATTTATCACAGTATTATGATTATATAAAACACATACAGTATAAAATAATAGAACACCTACTATTATTATCAAAGTATTGTGATAACATAAAGCAAGACATTGTAAACCTACTATTTATCACAGTATTGTGATACTATAAGTTACATACGGTGTAAATTAATAGAACACCTACTATTTATCACAACAAAATGATAACATAAATCGCATTTAGTGTAAAATAATAAAACACCTACTGTTTGTCACAATATTATGATAACATAAAGCACATACAGTGTAAAATAACGGAATTCAACTATTCTGCACAATCTGACGCCACGCTATGAGGATCTGAGGACATCCTATTAATTCGCATCCTTGATTATTTTTATCCAGCCAATCAAATCAAAGCATCAACTTTTTAAAGCTGGTGCGTTGTTTTTATTTTTAGCGGAATCCGATATTCACTCTCACTGATTCCTTTTCTTGCCATGACCAGAACTCAAAACACGACAGAACATCATAGAAGAATCTACGCCAAAACAAAGTATATTACTGATGAATTGCGTTATCTGATCGGCTGGTATAAAAATAGCAATATCGGAAATCGTTTAAATCAAGAATAGATAAAAACTAGGTCGTCTTAAGATCTCCATTTTCAGAAGATCGTGTACTTCAGTCAGATTGTACAAAGCACATACAGAGCACATTATAATAGAGCGCCTACTTTTTATCAGGGTAAATTGTGATCCCCGTTGGTTTGTCCAGGTACTTATAAACAACAAGTTTGAAACTCGTATCTAAACTGTTGGGACTTGAGTTCTTGGGTAAAGCCTTCATGGCTATCCATCCATACCCTCCGTCTGTCCAATACAAGTTCCTTGCCGTCCAGTCGATGGTTAATTGACCTACGTCTGAAATGATTTTACAATTCCCAATTTTGATGACGGCGACATGCAATAAAAACCTCTTATCATAAATTTATTAGCTGGGCTTTACTCCTTTCGCTGCCATAGGTCAAAGCTATAAATTTCTAACCCTTATAAAACAATATAAAAACTGATGCATATATTATACAGACATTTGTATTATATTGTTAGGATCGATAAAATGGTGACATATAGGTATACAAAGACATGTGCTATTTAAATTGAATTTCGAGATATATATTGAAAAAATGATTTTTATGCACATGCCACACTAATAAAACATGTTCTTACTAACTTTCATTCTGCAGTATGTATACTGTAGGTTAACTACAGCCAAAAATGTTTACAGAGCTATTCTAAACTATATATGCTTACCTTTAGACATAAGCACTGTCCAACATACATTATAGGTTTGGTGTGGTATTGATGCTTACCTTTACACATAAGCACTGTACAGCATACCTGTTGTGTTTGATGTTGTATTGATGCTTACCTTGAGACATAAGCACAGTACAGCAAACTTTTAGGGTTTGATATGGTATTATTCCTTACCTTAAGACGTAAGCAATGTACAGCATTGCTTTTCGGTTTGTTATTTATTATCCCTTACCTTTTGACGTAAGAACTGAACAGCATACGTTTTGGGTTTGGTGTGGTATTACCCTTACCTTTAAACGTAAGCACTGTACAGCAAACATTTTGGGTTTGGTGTGGTACTGATGCTCACTTTAGAAATAAGCACTGTACAGCATACCTATTGGTTTGTAATGATATTGATGCTTATCATTAGACATAAGCACTGAACAGTTTACCTTTCGGAATTGGTATGGTATCATCCCTGTCCTTTTGACGTAAGTTCTGTACAGCAAACATTTTGGATTTGGTGTGGTCCTGATGCTTACTTTAGACAAAAGCACTGTCCAGGATACTTTCTGGGTTTGGTGTAGTATTGATGCTTAACTTTAGACGTTAGCACTGTACAGCACACCTTTTGGGTTTGGTATGGTATTGATGCTTTCTTAAGACATTTGAACTGTAAAGCATAACTAAAGAAAATGGTATGGCATTGATGCTTACCATTACACATAAGCACGGTACAGCGTACCTGTTTTGTTTGGTATGGTATTGCTGCTTATTTTAGACAAAGGAACTGTACAGCAAATCTTAAGGGTTTGATGTGGTACTGATGCTTATCTTTAGACATAAGCAGTGTACAGTATACCTTGAGGGTTTGGTATGGTATTATCCCTAACCTTTTGACGTAAGCACTGAACAGCATACGTTTTGGGTTTGGTGTGGTATTATCCCTTATCTTTAAACGTAAGCACTGTACAACAAACGTTTTGGGTTTGGTGTGGTACTGATGCTTACTTAAGAAATAAGCACTGTGCAGCATACCTATTGGTTTGGTGTCATTGTTGCTTATCTTTAGACATAAGCACTTAACAGTATACCTTTCGGAATTGGTATTGTATCATCCCTTTCCTTTTGATGTTAGTTCTGTACAGCAAACATTTTGGGTTTGGTGTGGTCCTGATGCTTACTTTAGACATAAGCACTGTACAGAATACCTTTTGGGTTGGTGTGGTATTGATATTTACCTTTACACATTAGCACTGTCCAGGATACTTTCTGGGTTTGGTATAGTATTGATGCTTACCTTTAAACGTTAGCACTGTAAAGCATACCTTAAGGGTTTGTATGGTATTATTCCTTACCTTCTGACGTAAGCACTGTAAAGCATACCTTTTGTTTTGGTATGATATTGATTCTTATCTTTAGACATAAGCACTGAACAGCATACCTTTTCGGTTAGGTATTGTATTATTCCCTAGCTTTTGACGTAAGTCTTGTACAGGATATGTTTTGAGTTTGGTGTTGTATTATCCCTTACCCTTAACCGTTAGAACTGTACAACATACATTTTGGTATGGTGTGGTACTGATACTTTCTTTATAAAAAATAAGCACTGTACAGCATATCTTTTTGGTTTGGTATGATATTGGTGCTTATCTAAAGACATAAGCACTGTTCAGTATACCGGTACCTTTCGGGATTGGTATGGTATCATTCCTTAATTTTTGACGTAAGCACTGTACAACATACCTTTTGTGTTGTGTGTGGTTCTGATACTTACCTTTAGACATAAGCACTTTACAGCTTACCTTTTGGCTTTGGTGTGGAATTGATGCTAATTTAAGACATATGCACTGTTCAGCATACCTTTTTGGTTTGATACACGGTATGATTCCCTAACCTTTAGACGTAAGCTCTGTACAGCATACCTTTTTGGCTTGTTGTGAATTTGATGCTTATCATTAGACATAAACACTATACAACATACCTTTTAGCAATCGGTGTGGTATTGATGCTTATTATAGACATAATCACTGTAAAGCAAACCTTTAGGGTTTGATGTGTACTGATGCTTAACATTAGGCATTAGCACTGTACATCATACCTTTTGAGTTTGGTGTGGTATTGATTCTTATCTTTAGACATAAGCAGTGAACAGTACACCTTTAGGGTTTTGCATGGTATCATCCCTTTTTTTGAGACATAAGAACTTTACAGCATACCTTTTGGGTTTGGTGTGATACTGCTGCTCACCCTTAGACATAAGCAGTGTACAGTATACCTTTTGGGTTTGGTATTACGTCTTTTGACGTAAGCACTGTTCAGCATACCTTTTGGATTTGTTGTGGTACTGATGCTAACATGAGACAAAAACACTGTACATCGTGGGCTTTGGGTTGGGTATGGTACTGATGCTAACCTTAAGACATTAGCACTATACAGTATACCTTTTGGGTTTGGTATTACGTCTTTTGACGTAAGCACTGTTCAGCATACATTTTGGATTTGTTGTGGTACTGGTGCTAACATGAGACAGAAGCACTGTACATCGTGCCTTTTGGGTTGGGTATGGTACTGATGCTAACCTTAAGACAATAGCACTATACAGAATACCTTTTGGGTTTGGTATGGTATTGATGCTTAACTTTAGTCATAAGCACTGTTCATTTTACGTTATAGGTTTGGTGTGGTACTTGTGCTTACTTTAGACATTAGCACTGTACTGCATACCTTTTGGGTTTAGTGTGGTATTGATGCTTACCTTTAGACATAAGCCCTGTACAACAATCATTTTTGGTTTGGTTTAGTATTGATGCTTACCTTTAGACATAAGCCCTGTACAACAATCATTTTTGGTTTGGTTTAGTATTGATGCTTACCTTTAGACATAAGCACTGTACAGCATTACTTTTGGGTTTAGTAAGGTAGTGATGTTTTTCTTCAGACATAAGTTCTGTACAGCACACCTTTTGGGTTTTGTATGGTATTATCCCTTACCTTTTGACGTAAGTACTTTACAGCATACCTTTTGGGTTTTGTATGGGGCCGATGCTGACCTATAGACATAAGCACTGTACAGCATACGGTTTGGGTTTGGTTTGGTATTGATGCTTACCTTTAGAGGTTCCGATATGGAAATAAGTGGCAAAAGAACTTTTCAGAAACAGAATAGATAGCGCTTTATTTAACGGATGGCTGGTTACAATCTGGCTGGTATGGTAGTCGTATGCTATGCCAAATGAGGAGTTTAAAGATCCCAAACTGAGCTGAAATAAAAGCAGATTATTACTGCAATATTACTGCAATAAACATGTTGTTTTGAATCTTTCCTCTGTCACTATTTACATTATTTTTGCTTTCTATTCATAATTACAGCAGTTCTACATATTTAACTATGACTGTCTTCATTTCAATGTGTAGCAACAAGCGTGGAAAAGTGGGGTCCATAAAACTGTAAATGACTAAACGGTGACTTTTCATACGTATGTCAACATTTTGACATGTTTGTTCGACATATTGCATTTGACATTTTTCAAAAGGTATTAAGTATATCATGTGAGTAAGTGTGCTATTTGTATCAGATCTAATTTTTTGAAATCTCTGTTAGTATGTGAACTTGAAGGGCTATCATCTTTAATAAAGTTAGAACAATGCGAACATTGACTACGATGGCAGTTACCAGACAAATCTTGTATGTTACATGATTCTTTGTATTTAAAAATCATATCCTCAACATTTTTAGGACGCTTTAGAGCTATGACAGGTATGTAGGCAAATGTTTTTCATACTGTAACAAAAATTTGAGGAGATTTGATGGCCTTTCACAAATGGTACATGTATTATCAAGTAATTGTTGGTTGTAACATGATAATTTCTAGGATAACAAGAATTATATTCAACATACTAATATTATTATTTTTGTCAACATGTAGATCACCATCCAAAAATGTCACATTTGTATCGGACACATTATAAGTGGATGAAAAAACAGTTTACGCTTTCGGCAATTCGGTGATATTTTTGCAAAACAGTTTGGATCCAGATGAAACGCCGAGTAACTCGGTGTCTCATCAGGATCCACACTGATTGATATTCAGATACTGTTTTTAAACAGAAATTCAAGAAATATCCACGTTGAACTTTGAGGCAAACGACAATATATGCAGATGGAAATTATTTGGCGCCGAAAGGGTTAAATTAATCAATTAAAGTACATAGATTATTAAAAGAATGAGACCATAGCATATAAAATCATCTTAACCATGTGTCAGGTCTTAACTCACACCTGTCAAAACGGCCCTTTCCTAGTTAACCAATGAAGAGAGATGCAAAAGACGAACCCTTTGGGCTTCTTTTGTAGAAATCTTTTTTGAATTAAAAAAAACAATTTTCGCAAAACAAGCAAGATAAGTTTACATTATTTATCAATGGATAATGCTCTTTTTTAATCATTGTTTTTCAAAAAATATACCTGCGTGCATCTACGTCATCTTTATGAGGAATATTAGTATACTAACCATTAAAGTAACTAACTAAGTAGGCTTTCTTAAATCTTAACTTACAGTTTTTTAACTTAAGTATAAAATCATTAGCGTCTTTGGCGTATGATGGCAATGACTGCTTGAAAGGTTGCCAAGTCTATATATTTAACCCTTAGCCTGCTGAAACTGTCGTCTGTCTGGATCTTAAAATGCCTCGAATTCGCCCAATATTTGCAGACACAATAGACAGAGTGTCAAACAGCTTGGATCCGGGACAGACGCCGAGTGTGAGTCTCTGGATCCAAGCTGTTTGCATATTCTGTCGCTTAGCAGGCTACGAGTTAGATATGCGATCTGTGTAGAAGTGAAACGCTGAAACAGTAAGCGGCCAGGGTAACCAAATCGTAAATACTCATTATATTTCTTATGCGGCTTAGGCAGAATGTGAAACTGTGGGTTACGGGTTGTCTTTAATACATGGGTCTGTTTGTTTTAGCAAACACAATGTTTTCACGTATAGCGAATGTTTTTATTCTCTATATAAGCGATGTTGAAATTAATCTACCAGGCAATGCTTTAGTTGTAAATCAAAGCGACATTAATGTCGTATACCATCTTACAAAAAGCTTTTCTCTGTTTGCATTGGGAGGATATATGCCCGTCTTATATTGGTGAGACGACAACTTTAGTATCTATACAAAGTATTTGTCATCTTTGGAAACTCTATCCAGATATTCTTTGTAACAAAACCTTGTCGTATGTAGTGGTTAAAAAAGTAATATAAATATCTCTGTTTGCTATGTCGCAGTCGTAAATACCTTCTTCCGTGTACTTTATTACCTTTCAAATGATTTTACATTTACCTTGACTCTTTTGGCGCCAAATTTGCATAAGACGTCTGCTTAATTCTAAATTTCTTAAATATTGTTTAATTATTGTGGAAACTGATGTAGAAAGTATTTGATGAAATGGTGGATTGAGCAAACAATGTAAATCCAGCAGTTTTATTCAATATAACAACATGGGTTTTTATTTCAGTTAAAAAGGTTGTACAATTCACCTGTGGCGATGAAATGGTTGATAAAATCAGCACAATGAACCCATTTTAACTGCATTATTTCCACACCCTGGTATTGATACGGATGAACACCTGCTGCGAGTACCTGATGTCATCTGATTTTGGGTGGTGTTTGATTCCTTTTATATAGTATCTTATAATTCTTAATAGAATGGCTACATCCATGTTGTATTTTGAGATTGTTTAAAAGATGCTGTATGTAATATAATATAATGTAAATAACGTGTGATGTCATGTTTCTTTACATATAAACGTGAGATTGTAATAAAAATCATATGTAATATTGTGGCTACAGTAACATCTGGGCCTATGGTATTTAAACAAGGTCAAAAGTAGCATGAAAATTGAAACTTTAACTGCTTATATAACTATGAAATTTAAAAACAGCGATGCGTTAACATATAGTAAATTAGATTTAATTACTAAGGTAACATTTCATATGGCTACCTCAATAATACTTGAAACATTTTACAGAGTGATTTGAGTTGTAAAAATTTGACAGTATTGCACAATTTCTCAAGGCATCTTCTCTTTTATCTCGATTCAAATAGAGGAAGATATGTGTCAGCTGTTAATATATTTCATGCTTAAACATCGTTTTCATTTTTTATCACCTTCTTTTTTTTTAAGTTTTTTTTTTTAGAAACGAGACCATCAATAATGGGCTATCTAATCCGGGCCTATATGGTAACATTTTTGGTAAAAATGCCTGCAAACTTCTAAAAGACAGTGAATGTTACATTAGATATCTTTATGTAAAACAAAACCATGCTTTTTCTAAAATTATAGAATTTAAAATTCTTAAGAATTTCTGTGTGAACTGTTTAAGTATAGAGCCCTGGCCCTAACCTATATTTAAACGTTAACCTGTTTTTCAGTACGCCATCATTGTCGTAATTCTAACCACAAAAAATTACCGTAAACCTATAATTTATTCCACCTGTGCTTACACATACCGCTCATTCAAATTCACCGCTGTCATAGACTCGACCTACTTTCAAGCTCACGTAATGTTTTTGTCACATGATCATTGTATATTTCAAGGCAATGAAATATACAGTTATAAAGTTGTTGTTTTTTCCAACATAACAAGTACCGATTAAGGCGCCCTTTCTTTGGGCTAAAGTAAAATAGATCTAGCTTCACCTAGGCTAGTTTATCTCCTAACTACAACCTTTTCATCAAAAGAACGAGCGATGTCTAGTTTATATTTAACAAGTTTGTTTATATCAGCAATTCTATATTTACACCGTTGTATCATTTCGCAGTGTGTAAATAGCAACGAAATAGTTCATCTTTTACCTGTAAAAATTATTCAGTTCCCATGGTTTGAATGTGGGGTAGTGACAAAGTCATAAAAGTGTTATGTCATCCCTATTCTACGGAGCCCTGTTCGGGCCACTTTAAATCTCAGTAGTCGGACATACGTAAATTAAGCAACACGCGATAAATCTCGCATGTCGAGATAAAATGGAGTTGCTTAATTTGAGCATGAATCGTGACATATTCGGACCTGAGCCAGTTGCAGAGATGTAATGTAATGTGCGTGGAAGGAACGACAACTCAGCGGCGGAGATTATGCTTGGAGATTATGCTTACCTTTCTTGGGAGAGGATCCGGGGCAGTAACAATGCTGCTGGTCCACCTTACTGTGTCGTTGGTAAATAAGATCTGGTTCTCGTGGGCCGTCCACAATAAAGTGTCATCCGGTATAACTATCTCAGTAGCAGCTGGTCCATTCAAGGAAACAAAACATAAAAATGATATACCAACGTTCATAACAAGATACAAATATTCCTTCAGTGTAAACATAGTTTATTCACAAATGATAAGATAATAAAATAGGCAGGTTACATCATTATAAATTAGCTTACATAGATATGTGAAAAGGAAATCAGATATAAAAAAAACTGCTGGCTTATTTGAAACTTTACCCTTGTTTTGTACATAGTTGTTATTACAAAACTGGATTCAGATGACATCCAGTTCTGTTGTATCATATGTTGATTGAAAAGTAAAAGGTAAACAAAATCAAAAATCAGCACAGAAAATCAGCACAGAGAGAGAGGATGGTGAGAGTGGAATAGGGAGAGATATGTTTCTTACAAGGCTTATACCACGAACATGTCTCATTGACAATGTTTTTAAAAAAAACAATTTAATGGAGTAAAAGTAACACAATACCTGTACTATCAAAACGAGACTTGCTTATTGCTAAATTTAGACAGAATAACTACAATTAACGTATGTAACGTAAATACGGCCGACCTCGAGTTTACCAACATTTTTTTTCTTTTAGAATATTCCTAAAATTACTCTAAAAATACACACACAGCAATGGTAACTTGATTTTTATCGCTAAGTATCGGAGTTTAGATAAACATATTTTCATTTGCCTGTTGATTTCTGAACAAAAGAGAAATGCGGTTCATTCTACATGAACCGTAAGACCTTACGTGGCCTTTTAGTGGGCGGAGTTTAGAGTAAAATACATAAAGATGCATTATTACGAGTAACGAATAACATCAAGAAGTACAAATAAAATCTTATCAGCACATATGTCATAAAAAATTTTGTTTTCAATGAGTAAACAAAGACAGTAAATGTTAAGAAAGTACTCGTATAATTGTCCGTTTTCTTCATTTTATCGAAACTATTTCATGCGCGGTTGTATATCTAAAGGCGAATTACACCTAAGGGCGACAACAAATGAAAACCGTTCGGTGACGGTTCTGCCTTTTGGCACCGCCGTCAGTTTGACTTAGCCGTTGCTAGTGAAAAATATTGCTTGCAGAACTTTCTTAACAGTTCGCGCTCATTTGGTAATACTTGGTCGTTTCGCAGTTTTCGTTGCTCAAATTCGGTTATTTACCTCCCTTTTTTGCTCATAATTGAAATATGAACTACAGAGTTGTCCAAACACAGGTCTAAAGTATATTCGTCATCTCCATGACAACGTGCCCAGTCACAAAGCCCGTATGGCAACGGACTTCTTAAAGTCAGAGCAGGTCACCGTTCTCCGACATCCCTCTAACTCAACAGATCCCGTGCGACTAAATGCTAAGGCTTCGAATACCTAAAACAGCATAGCTCGAGTAAACCTTCTGTTGACCAGTGTCTTAATGATTCAAAACTGGTTTCAAAATTGGAATTCTCGACACAAAATGTGTCTTTTAAAAGGTATGAGAACTTTGAATGACATAGCAAAATCCACTTGATTCATAGTGGCTATGGTTTTCTAAGAGTCCCTTGTCGCTAGTTTTGTTTCCGTTAAAGGAGACATTTAGAGAAAAAACACAGCGGTTAAACGGCTACAATTAAGCTTTAACCGTGATAGAATTTGCAATCAGCTTGGATCCAGATTAGACGCCGAGTTACTCGGCGTCTAATCAGGATCCAAGCTGTTTGACACCCGGCCAACACTTTCTCGAAGTATTGTGCGGTTCTGATGAATTTTAAACATTGTTTCAACAGGCTTAGGGTTTCGCGATTGTGGTAAATATGTTCACAAGTTTTGTTTGCTTGTTAATTTATTCGCCTCTACAAAGAAAAGGATTCCCTTATTTCAGAATGGTCAGTTGACCAAGCAAAAAAATATCGGTACCTTTACCAGCACCGACCTAGCTGCATCTCTGCAAGAAACGGACAACTTTCCCACTTGAATCAGCGATGGGAGACAAATGGCCATGTCGTCGTTATGACGAAAATTACCGATTACGATGAACAAAGACCTAGTGATCTACGCAGATTCAGTTAAGCTTAAACATATTTTTTATCACAAAGGACCTGAAATACAATATTACACATAATAAGTGGATTGAGACAGACGAGCATCGGTTAGCGTATTCATCTGTGTGAAATGCATCTGATATGCAAACGAAATACGGTACATACTCCTGTTTTTTTTTTTTTGGGGTTTTTTTAAAGTTGATATACGTCACTTTACTATGCTATCTTGGGCTAATTAATCTTTACCCTTTAACCTATGGGTGACAGTGATATAACTCGGCGTCTAATCAGGATCAAAGCTGTTTGACACTGGGCCAACTGTTTCTCAAAATATTGGGCGATTCTGATGATTTTTAATATTTAAACAGACGACAGTTTAAGCAGACGACAGTCTTTCAGCAGGCAAAGTGTTAAAAGAGGTCCAAGCTAGAGAGAGGGAAGCGGATACAGAGAACTTTTCTGTATAACTTTCTGGTTCTATCCAGTGTACAGTGTATATCACTGATATACCAATGACAGAACACGGTCGGTCATTTTATTCTACACCGACGAACCAGACGTTATGCTTAACACTTATTCCAAGCACGAAGGAGGCAAAGCTATTACAACCAATTTTAAAGTCTTTGGTTTGACACGGTAGGGGATCGAACCCATGACTTAACCGCACCTGAAGTGGATGCACTATCACTGAGCTCATTCGGGCAGTTTACAGTTGTTGCGATGTTACAAGTGTGTTCCTGCTTTTTTTTAAATGGTATTTCAAATTGTTGCTACGCCAGAACATCCTGCGTCATAAATATCTGACTTCACAATTATCCTGAAACTTGATATGGGAACTTTAAAAAAATCATAAATGTCATGAAACACTATTTCTTTTTATTTGTTGAGAAGAAATGCTAAACTATTAAGCAGTATATACCCGTATATGAATATTGCCCGTATATTTTGGTGACACATACACACTTCCTGGTTGACGAGGCTTTTGTGCCAATGCACCGACTAATTTATCCTAAATTTGGATATCTCATTGTCAATCGAATCTTTAGAAAAATATGCTTTATAATTCATCTGAAAATATCTAACTTTGTATAGTATTTAGTCGTCGAACCTTAACGACGACTTGAAGGGTATATTATGGGACTGGTTTTGGCCTGTGTATATTTGCGTGTACATCAGATCTGGTATATCAGATCAGCTTGCAAATATGTACGATGATCTATTAAGACGATTTGTGTTACTTCAATAATATGCAGATTTGGAGTGTATGGCCAAATACACCAGTGATTAGGAGAGAGACACAGAGAGAGGGAGACTCGTGTTGAGAACGATAAATAGAAGAAATAAGATAAAAGGGTTGGAAGAGCAATATACATGTAGTAACCTGTAAAATCTAACAGTTATTAAATTGTTTTCTAAAGGAGAGAGTGACGATAGAAAACTATCAAAATTGTAAGACGTAAGTCTCAGGATCGATTGGTCTTGGGTTCAAATCCAGCCCGGGCCATCGGAATTTTCTGGGCGGAAAGTTAATCCTACATGTGCCTCACTCCACCCAGGTTTATAAATGGGTACCTGTGAAGGTGTAAACCAAGGTGCCGTGGGTGCATTATGTGCCATTTATTAATAGCCGACTTGCAACCTGATGATTGAAGTAATAGTGTCATGTAAAGCAAAAACCACTCTTGAACGTAGGTCAAATATGAAAAGAGTGTAATATAAATGTGGTATATATGTATTTATTGTTATAATAAGAAAGAAAAAGACATTTTCTAAATAGCATATTTTAATCATTCTGAAAGAGTTACCTCTTTTTGGCATGATATTACGTATGTGTAACTTTCCCATCATTTATCCCTTAGCCCGCTGAAACAATGCCGTCTGCTTAAACTGTCGTCTGCCTAGATTTGAAAATTCATCAGCTTCGCCAAATATTTGGAGAAACAATTGACCCAGTGTTAAACAGCTTGCATCCGGATTAGACGCCGAGTTACTCGGTTTCTTATCTGGATCCAAGCTGTTTGCATATTCTATTACTGTCGCCCTTAGCAGGCTAAGGGTTAAAATATACCACCAGTAAAAACGGTGTAACCAGTTGTATTTCCATAATTAAACAGCATTCATTTTGACCTCAGGATTTAATGTTAAATTGATTGATTGGTTGAGTTGGGTTTTACGGCACGGCAACACTGTATATGTTATATGGCGCCATTCAGGAAAAAACTTGTTGG
>JAULCC010173228.1:1722-21318 GCA_032358795.1 Nuttallia obscurata
TGCAATCATGTTGGTACATGTTTCTATGCAATCATGTTGGTACATGGTCCTATGCAAACATGTTGGTACATGTTCCTATGCAACCATGCTGGTACATGTTTCTCTGCATCAATGCTTTTAGCAATTATGCAAATTAGCAACCATGCTAGAGCATATTCCTAAACAACCACATTGTTAGGTACATGTTCTTATGCAACCATGCTAGTGCATATGCTAGTTCGTGTTGTAAGCATTTTCCTGTGCAGTTAAGTTCCTTCAAAGCTAACCCATATTCCTACCAAGCTATCACATTTCCAAGACTAATTTGTTTACAAATGTCCTAATACCTTTTAACATATATTTTTCAAGGTTACCTGACAAAAACATCATTAACCTCAATGAGAGAGATTGTTTGCCAGTCTGTACTTCTGTTTATGACATTTGACTAGACTCATATTAAAAGCTTTTGCAAAACATTGATTAACAACCAATCAATGTCACTGAAAAGCTTTTTGCACATATTCTTTTAAGGTCATTGTGGAATTCTGGATCCAGTATGAAAAATCTTTCTATTTATCATATCCTGCACTGATAAAAGTATATCTTTCAGACAAAAATGTTCAGGAGAAATGCCCTATATAATAAAAGGCTCAAGGGCAACATAGATATCATTGGAGTTAGAATTTAAATGGAGTTGGTAGTGGACATGGCTTATGGGGTTGGGGTGGGGGTGGGGGGAAAGGGGGTATATAAAGGAATTTGCGAAGAGTAACATAGAAAGAATACTAAATGTGCTGCCATATTTATTTTGCAAGGTCTTTATCAGTAATTTTCTACAGTTCAAATAAGCATGTAGGTTAATAAAACTTTCCAGAGCAAAAAGTTGCAGGCATTTAACAGGTGATAATTTATCATGTTACTTAATATAGTCAATCACAGTCCAATACATGTATTTCATTCACAGCGTAATATCACAAATAATTCTAATAATGTGATTTGATTAATTTGTAGTATTCGGTGTGTTTCACAAAGCTCATTGTGTACCATAAAGCATATGATTTCATCTGGAAGTGTGCATAAAATGTGTAAATGAGCTGCCTTTGATTAATTGTAAGTGGGTCAAAATATTTCAGGTTTCTTTCGACAGCATTCAGAATGTCAACTGATGTGCTGATAAATACTCAACTTTAAGTTTGTTATTGCCTTTCTTTTAATTATAGATCATGACCGAGGGGTTATAGTCATTGACTTGCAATCTCTCAACCCCTCACCATTGTTGGTTTGAATCCCGGTCTGGGCACTTCAGATATTCAAGTGAGGAAGCCTTTCAGCTGGCTTGCAGTAGAATGGTGGTTGTACCAAGGTGCACTCTGTGCCTTAAATAGTGTACAGAGGTCCCCAGGGGTCTTCCTCCACCTGTAATGAGCTGGAAGTTGCGATATGACTGAAATACTGTTAAAGCGACGTTAAATTCAAACCTAACTGTTAAAGCGACATTAAATTCCAAACAAACAAGCAAATAATAATAGATATATATATATATATTAGTGTAGGAAACAATTTAAGAGACCAAATTTTAATATACTTTGTTTGACTTGCAGAAAATTATGTAAAATATAGTGATTTTGAGCTAAAGTATGCTTTAAATTGACTTTTTATCATACTCACCTATATACAAACCAGCAGTATAAAATTACTGGCTTAACTGACTTAATTTTTTTAAAACTATAAATACTCAGTAAATCCATACTGATATAAAGCATCAGGTGTTAAGCCTCAATTTTTCAATATTAAACAATGAATTATTTTTTATGAAATTCTAGGCAAAAAGTTGGTTAACCTGCAATTTAAGCTGGTAATATCCTATGGAAAGCCTTTAAAATAATAGGCCTGTATTTGTTACATGAAGTTTTAATCTCAGTCCTATACCCCATATAGCACACTGCTGTGCTATGCATCGTCATGTACCATGGGCAATTTAGTAACTATGAATAATTAATGAAGCATTCCCATTGGTTCTACAGAGGAACCTCTATGATAATCTAGCCAATGAGATATCATCTTATATCTTGGATTTTGGTTTACCTTTCAAAATGAGAGTGAGAGATTTTTCAATATGACATCATGGTTGTTGAAGAGAGTTTAACCCTTTCGGCACCAATTAATTTTTGTCTGCATATATTGTTGTCTGCCTCAATGTTCATAGTGGATATTGCTTGAATTTCTGTTTAAAAACAGAATCAGCATGTCTAGCAGTTTGGATCCTGATGAGACAGTTAGCAAAATTAATACCAAGTCACCTATGTTGGCTAAAGAGTTAACAGTATCATGTGATTTCATTAGAAAAAGAGTTTTATCTGCTGCTTCATTAAAATTCATAAAAACAAGATTTTGTCAGTCAATTGTGCCACGGAATGTATTAGTGTAACGGTAGAAACTACCGTGATTGTCGACGATAACTTCTAATCAGATTAAACCTTCCTTAAATTATGGACTGATATGTAGAGAAAGTTAGTAGGATTGTTTTGCTTGGAATTTCTGAGTCAGTAAACACCTTTGTAGCATGGCCTCATAAATGCACAAAACTACTGAACATAATTATCTTCTTCATACTTCTTATATAAAACAGAATAGTCTTACACTTATCCTTAAAATATTACACAAACAACATTGAATGGATACAGATTAGATTACATGGCATGTCACTTCTAACCATCATTTTGATGGTAAAGTGCAAGATTTTTTAATTTCTTGTTCTTCTTACATAATTACATCTTCTAAATAAATCTTCTAATACATCTAAATACATCCTCTAATTACATATAATTAAAGGTGTGATGCCCTTTCGAAAAATATAGACTTATTCAAAAGAGTTACATTCCATTTAAATATCACTGGTATTCCAGCTGTTATGTCTCTTTAGATTAAAAATTGTCATTGCAAATATGAAAAAAGAAAAGTTCTCAACCATATGGTAACGATTCCTGCATGCGCCAGTTTGATTGGATTTAGGTCGCAATTACTTGGGGTAACACAATACAATAAGGAGGAATGATAATTGAAAATTAAAAGCAATAAAATGACATTATTTTACCAAATAAAAAGCAGGGCACTTCAACTGGTAAAGATTTAGACAGGTAAATGTCATCAGTTAGTTTAACATGCAGTGTCCTTTAAGACATGTTAGTATTAGTTTAAACTTATTTATTTTAGCTTATGTTGAAAGGCTTTGGCTTGTAGAAACATTTTGAGTCCATTTTCTGGGTAGAACCAGTACTTGGTGTCTAATGAAGTTCAAGGCTCATACCAACAACCTTCTGAGCTCACGATTGACATCTGATATCCACTACACCACTGCATATTGCAATGAGCTCAGGATGTTTCTGTTTGCCCTTCAACATGATGTTTTCTGTAACACCTAGTTAGATGCTGTATTAAAATATATCTCTTTTTAATTTGAAGTTCAACTTTACATCATTTTCTACTGGCAACTATAACATTACCATTTTAACACCTACTAATTCTGTTATCAGAATAACACATCATTTCATCCAACCTGCAAAATGCTATGCCAGATTTAAAATGCCATATTCATTAAATCATTTAAAGATTTCATTCATCTAAGTCAAGTGGCACATTAAGCACAATTTCTTGCATATGATCTTAAGTTTTAAAACAATAGAAATATCAATACCCCCAATTACACAGTATACCTACTGATCCTATACAAAGATAGGGGGCATTTTCAGGGTCAGTGGAGATAGTACAAAGGGCCATGAATTACTGACAATCAATACCTTATTGATTACTTGATATCTCTGAGCCGTGATAAGCCTAAGGTACTTATTAAAGGACTTATTGACTTTATAATTAAACTTACAACAGTACAGCAGTATAGTAAAAATTCCAACACTTCAATGTTAAAATAGCTATCAGGCCCGCTTTAGCCCGGTATAAACATTTGACCTTGAATATAAGAATGTTCTCAAGTAATTCTTTTGGCTGAATCTGAGCATTATACTCAATCTGAGCAATAGTTTTCATGCGCAACTTACAAATTTAATTGCTTCTTGTAGTTTAGATATTTGAGATAAAAACATTTTCATGTGAACATTAACATGTAAATATGACCAATGAAAAGGACTTGAATTTAATCTATGAAAGAATTTGATGTTTGAAGCATTTAAAATTTGAGCAATGAACCCCCATTTGAGCAGGAAAAAAAGTTTTATAATCACAGGGTCTGATTCTTTAGTATGTTACGTTCTCATACTCAACATCAAATGTCTTTATAAGTACCAGGCCAGGATATCCTGAAAACATCATCAGCCATTGGAACTATCTATGGGAAATATAATGTTGGCTATTTTTCATAGACAATCTTTACCTGGCCCTGGATTAGTGGCAACAGGGCTCCCCTTTTAATCCAGGGGTTTTATGTTCAAATCCAATCTCATGTTTTAGTTACTTCATAAAATGGTCGTCTTGGTCTACTAGTATTTAGTTGTAATTTACTATGACTCTCTCAAGGCCAAGGGATCTTTATTACCCTCCATTTTACAATGTTGTAGTTGAATATAAAAATATGCGCTTTTTGTCGCCCTTTCAGAGAAAGTGTGATACATAGGGATCATTTTGTCTGTCCATCTGTCCGAGTCACAGAAACATAACACTGGCTACAATATTGCCATTTATTAACATTTCTTCTTCAAACTTTCAATAGTTTCATGATGCAGCCAAATTCTGTAGGTCAAAAACATGTTTGACAGAGTTATGCACCTTATTTTATTTTAAGATTTTTGGATTTCTGAAAAAGTGCAAGTGGGCACCACATGTGTTTTACTGAACACCTATCTATTCTAAAATCATATTTACCACTTTTACCATTGGAAATGACACATGACTTTTAAAATATAAGGCACTAGGCAGTGAGCAAGTATACATAGAACATGCCTACCAAAGCAAATTGCCTGTTTAACAAACAAACATGATATCAGGAAAAATACTATCATTAATTTTGTGCATCAGGGAAATAGACTTTTAGATTTCACAAAAAAATGTTCTTACCTTCCATATCAACAGTTTGGTACCAGCTGTGATTTCAGGTTCAAACCTTGTTAGAAAGTTGGACTGAAAGAAAGAAAGCTGATGAAAGCTGATGAAAGCTGATGAAAGCTGATGATTTGACAACAGGACATTTCATTTTTTACTTTTTATCATCTTTTACCACATAACATGTTGATATGAATGATACAATTTGTGTTACTGTATTTTAACCACTTTAATTTGAAAGGGTTTGATTTTAATTTCTTTGCTTACTCACTTTTCTCGGCTGTAAATATTCCAGAGTGTCCACATGGAAATTCCGTGGAATGTTCATGGAAAGAACTCTGGAATAGCTCGAGTATTGGACCGATTTTCATCAGTTTCACAGACATTCCATGGACATGTACAGAAGTGTTCAACAAAATGTCCAGAATGTTTCATGGAAAATATGGCTGGAAAATTGCGGGCATCTCTGGACATCCCATGGAAAACTGTTGAATGTCCAGATATTTCTGGTACAGCAGATAAAATTTCCATCGAACATTCTGGGCATTTTGATGAACACTTCTGCACATGTCCATGGAATGTCTGTGAAACTGATAGAAATATCGCAAAAAGTTCCAGTAAGTTCCAGAAGAACTGCGGAAACTTTCCAGACATTCCATACACATTGCAGGGACACTCTGGAATACGTACAGCCGGGTATTTTGCTATAATATCAACTGGCAATTTTGAATGAAACATAACTGTGTGGTGTTTGATTTAGGATCTTCATGTTTGGCTTACACTCTAGTATGGTAAACATGATTTACCTTATCTGTAGTTGTAATAACGGACAAGTTCCCCATTTTATATATATGTTCATACCAGTAACTGATTGATTTTTTATTAAATGTTGTTTAATTGGCTAGTAGGGAAGCTGTTAACATTTAAAAAATGCCATCTTAAAGTGTCTTGCAGAAAAATCCAAAGGCTTTGAAAATCAACTGCCATTTTCATACTTTAACTTGGGTTTTACTAGTTTGCATGGACAAATTGTTGACATTTTAAAGTGGACAAATTGTTGACAGTTAACAGTGGACAAATTGCTATTTAAAAGTGGAAAAAGTTTTGTCTGTTTGTAGTGGAAATACTGTCGACTGGTTAAAGTGGACAAATTGTTGACTGTTTAAAGTGGACGAATTGTTGACTGTTTAAAGTAGACATATCATTGACTGTTTTAAGTGGACAAATTGTTGTCTGTTTGTAGTGGAAATACTGTTGACTGATTAAAGTGGACAAATTTTTGACTGTTTAAAGTGGTCGAATTGTTGAATGTTTAAAGTAGACATATCATTGACTGTTTTAAGTGGAAATTGTTGTCTGTTTGTAGTGGAAATACTGTTGACTGATTAAAGTGGAAAAATTGTTGACTGTTTAAAGTGGACAAATTGTTGACTGTTTGTAATGGAAATACTGTTGACTGATTAAAGTGGACAAATTTTTTACTGTTTAAAGTGGCCGAATTGTTGAATGTTTAAAGTAGACATATCATTGACTGTTTTAAGTGGAAATTGTTGTCTGTTTGTAGTGGAAATACTGTTGACTGATTAAAGTGGAAAAATTGTTGACTGTTAAAGTGGACGAATTGTTGACTGTTTGTAGTGGAAATATTGTTGACTGATTAAAGTGGACAAATTGTTGACTGTTTAAATAGGACAAATTGTTGACTGTTTAAAGTGGACGAATTATTGTCTGTTTGTAGTGGAAATATTGTTGACTGATTAAAGTGGACAAATTGTTGACTATTTAAAGTGGTGAATTGTTGACTGTTTGTAGTGGAAATATTGTTAACTGATTAAAGTGGACAAATTGTTGACTGTTTAAAGTGGACAAATTGTTGACTGTTTAAAGTGGACTAATTATTGTCTGTTTGTTGTGGAAATATTGTTGACTGTTTAAAGTGGACAAATTGTTGACTGTTTAAAGTGGACTAATTGTTGACTGTTTAAAGTGGACATATCATTGACTGTTTTAAGTGGAAAAATTGTTGTCTGTTTGTAGTGGAAATATTGTTAACTGATTAAAGTGGACAAACTGTTGACTGATTAAAGTGGACAAAATGTTGACTGTTTAAAGTGGACATATCATTGACTGCTTTTAAGTGGAAAAATTGTTGTCTGTTTGTAATGGAAATATTGTTGACTGATTAAAGTGGACAAATTGTTGACTGATTAAAGTGGACAAATTGTTGACTGTTTAAGTGGACAAATTGTTGACTGTTTAAATACCATCAGATCACTATTAACTTTTATCAACAGGATATGTATTAATGACACATCCAAGAAAATTCAGGCTTTGAACAGATTAATTATGGAACTTTGTACCAGAAACTTTTGTTACCAAAAAGTATACATTACCTGATGGTACTTGAATATTTTGGTGAGCTGTGTCTTTGTTAGCTGCAAAATCTCGCTGTCCAGTTCCGCTGCATCAAGCTTCAAATATAAGAAATATCAAAGGAGTTTAATATTATGTCACCTGCATAAAGTATGAGTATTAATACAATGTATGTACCATCATAACCTTTATCTTACGTCCCCTGGAGAGTAACATCTTCCAGTGGCTGCATAATTTCTGTTTATAATGGTAAAAATGACATTCATTTTGAATATTTAATAATTTTACATGAAAATAAAATGGAATTGGAAGATCCGCCACAAGTAAATAGTGTGCATTGATATGCTTATAACAGCACTCAGATATCTGTGCAGTCGTCCTGGAAACCGTCCATTTCCTATAATCAAAACTCTTTCAATACATCATATTTTCAGTACACAGCAGCACTTATAACTGTAAACAAATCTGTAACATTCTGTTGATTGTATTTGCCACAGAGATATTGAATTTCTACGTCAGATCCTTGGTGCCATTGTCCATTGGCAATCATGATGACTATCATCAACAAAACAATTAGGACTTATTAATTCTTGCTAATTAGGATTTAAAGTTGTAGTCCATTTTTTCAGAGTTCTTGATAAGATGTGCATTGTTGAATTCCATGCAAAATATTTTCATTGTGTTTCTGACAAACCTTATCTTGTGACCACTCAATAAAACTACCTAATTGAGATAGGGTTTGGCAGAGAAATTAGTGATTTTCATTCACAATATACACAGTTATCTGCAGCATAGTTTCATACAATATAGATTAACGTAGAACAATTCTATTGTATCTCCTTTTAAAACGCAGTGTTCGCCAATTACTGTATTCATGAATATTTTGTTTCTTTGCTTAGATTGCAGTTGATGTAAGAAACCTAACATATGGTCAACTTGACAAGCTATTTGCTATGGCAAGAAAATATTATCTAATTTATCCATCAGTACAATCGGAAAAAAAAACACCTTATATTTATTTACTTCTTATTATTCAACAGTAATGTATGATTAAATCTTCTTGTTGGCAATCTCCTGAGTGCATGAAGGACACCACATCCACCACACCACTGTGCCCTCATCATATATGATAGGTGATAATTAATTTAATCAGTAAAATGAAAATTGCAAGCAAATGCAGCCCTTTGTTAAGTAAATAGTCTACATGTACAGATAGCTTCAAGTTCAGTTTTTCCCTTGTTGCATACGACTATGGAACTGTCTTCCATCATCTGTTTTTGATGCCCACTCCTTGGCATCTTTAGGAGTGGTATATCCAGCCTTATTTTCTAACAAGGTACCCTCTACCAAGTTGCATTAGCACCAAATGATGAGCTGGAGCTGTGTCAGCAGGGTCTCGCACCCTGGTCAGTCAAGGAAGCTGAAGTGGTCAAGTCTAGCAGAAGTAACTGAGGCCACTTTTCCTCTCTTTCTATCTGTCCTATCAGCACATGGCTCTTGTTGGCTACTCTTCCACCTTTACCATCAGTTTATCTTTTTCACCTGACTTAGCACGCCGTTGAAGAAATGTCAATATATTGACAGTACAACATTATGCTGTAGATGTAGATGTAATTGATATAAGAAATTCACCCTACAGTAGATGCATTGTTTTCTCTCATAGGCTTTTCCTAATTCATATTAGTGTGAGATCTTTATTTCATTTATAAATAGGCAGAGCAATACGATACCTGCATCAATGGCAATTTATAGCAGAAAAAGTAACGTATTGAACTCCACCTCAGTTTGTTATTTGTGATTGTGGATGACATCTAGGTGACAATATGTATTACTTAATGAAATGCAGAATGGAAATGGATATCTTGGAGAGCTTATGTTTACTGTTATTTTGTCTTGCCGACTTTAAATAAAACTTATTGTATGCACTTGGTACGTAACATCTCTACCAACCTAAATTCACCATGGCCAAAAGAATATGATACCTTCCGACTGTTTTCCCTTGTAGGAAAATCTTTCTATCAGGGCAGTGTTGATTTGTTTGTAAAGTGTATTGACAGATGTCATATTAAGTAAGCCAAAAAGGACCTATTTATTTTGAAGACATCATTTCATCTCCTTGAGCAGTTTGAGTCTATCGTTACTTAAAAACATATTTTCAAATTGATTCATAGAAGAAAATCATAAAAATGTCAGTTTTATTTGGGAAGATTAAAATGTTCCGTTTGTTAATGTTTAGACTATCGATCCTCAATGTGACATGTGTTATCAAGGGCTCATGAACCGATACTCAGGTTGACGAGTATAAATTTACACAAACACCGCTTTTCAACTTTCAGTTTTGCGAAAGGTCAAAAGAAATTAAGGAATAAGGAAATGTTGTTTAAAACTGGTTCCTGAATAAGCGACAAAGAGGCAATTAAATTACTAATAAGTTGACCAAATTAGATGACAAAACGCACTAAACTACCTGACTAACACGCAATGCAGCGTTCTTATCGGCAGCCATTTGTTTACTTTTCCCCTAACCATGTCTGTATCAGCCTTTGTGATTGGACACTGAGTTAGAGTCCAATCAAACGAAGCATATGTACAGTAGTCGGGAAAACGTCATGTGGCGGGAAGTAGTTTGGATTTCAAATCGATATAATTCATACAACAATCTTTACAACTGCGTTGATACACTCTGTAAACAATGGATTGCAATAGAGATTATTGCAGATATCTGTTATCTGTTCATCAACAACGATTACCTTATTTAATAGAAAGTATTTGCTTAGTTGCCTTTGAGTTATTGGTATGAGAATGTTATGGAATAGCGATTTATAATACTTTGATATTCGCGGTAATAGGTA
The DNA here is from genome assembly GCA_032358795.1 of Nuttallia obscurata. Taxonomy (NCBI): domain Eukaryota; kingdom Metazoa; phylum Mollusca; class Bivalvia; order Cardiida; family Psammobiidae; genus Nuttallia; species Nuttallia obscurata. The sequence continues at coordinate 11,979 of JAULCC010173228.1, forward strand.
AACAAGGTACATAAATTTATGGGTTTGATACATTAGGAACCCAAGAATGGTTTATTTAAGAAACACCGGTCTGGTTTCTCTTATGTTCATCATATTACGTTCATTATATATAGGCTTCACTTATTATTAGTTGCTAAATATCAACATTAATAGGATAATATGACGAAGTAGAGAGAACTGTAAATAATGTTGTATAACTTGTAGTTTTATCCATTGGTTAATGTTAAATTATTATATCTTGTATTGTGAAGAAATGTATATTTAACATTGGCAATAAAAATATTATGAAACTAAGTTATTAGATATATTTTATTACAGCACATTGGTTAGGCCACACGTTCTAGACTACTATGTTAGTTACAGCCCTCCCCTTAAAACTAAATATTGCATGATTAACAGTAAACAATAGCTAATAGCCTATAAGCTATTTTCAGACAGGAAACAAAATAATAATCGTAAGTTGCACATTACAGGCAGGGGAAAGAACAATTAAAAATAGAATTAAACAACAACAACAGCAAAGCAATTATAAATAACATCAAGTTTATTATATATTTTATTTTCTTCAGAATGATTAAAGTTTGCAATACATAAATTGTCTCGAGAGATAGATTAATTGTAGAAATAATTGTCATGGATCTTCATTTTAATTGCGTAATTACATCTATAGAATTTTAGTGTATTTTAGAATTAATCATACCAATGTATTGAATTGTTTATTTTTCTAATACAAATTGAAGTATGCTGTATATATACGTGTTTAGAATATCCTGCGATGATTATCGTATCCTAACAATGATTATAGTATCTTTACGAGTACTTTTTCCGTAGTCCGTATTTCCGCGACGTCTTTGATTTTATGCATTTAATTTAAGCACCTTAGCTTGAGTTTGGGTAATTTATGTATACGTGTATGTGTTGACTCGACAGACAGCGAGTTTAACGCAGTTGTAAAGTGACCCAGTCAATAATCTGTATCGATACAGGACAGTATGACTGTCGGCGTGTAACGTAAGTTTTGGCAGGAACTGGAAGGTAAGATTTTTTGATTGCCATACATTGTTTCCAGCCGTTTATGATAATTAAAACGTGCCTGTCGGTATTTTTGTTTGTATTGCGGGTTTTTTTCTATTCGAGAATATCATTCAAGGATACATGATGTCAAATGATTTAACATGAAAATAAGATTCGGCAACAATATTTCTTAAAACCTGTTCTATGGAATGTCAAATGTTTGCATTGAATTGATAAGAATTAAATTTATGATCTGATCTTGCATATTATGGACTTATAAAGTAGATATTGTTTTGTGTTTCACTTTTTTCAACACCAATTGGTTGATATGGTCCTATCTTTCATAACTTTAAAACAAGTTCTGCTAAAGAATCGCAAATTTAAAGCGAGAAGTATTCTGCGCTAAAAAAAGATTTTTTAATGAAGCTAGCCGTTTGTAAACTTGTATACTTTTTGTGCGACAAGAGTGCGTTGAATATACATTTCTATATTGATTGCGAGCCTCGACGCTGACACTTGAACAATATACGTAATGCATATAAATGAGAATATAATCACTCCAGTTCCAAAGAGGTTTGTTTACTGTGTAACAAACGCAACAAAGCGAGTTCAATACACGTTTAAAGAGTTATAGCTGTTTTTTATTAGTTTTTTTTTGTGTTTTTTGTCAGTCGGTTGCACCTCAGTCCAAATTCGTTCATATTTCTTACGCTCGTCTAGCAGCTGCATGAACGAGAAAGGGAGAGAAAGATAGATAGAAATAGAGAGAGAGAGAGAGAAATAGAGAGAGAGAAAACTAGAATTAAAGGGAGCAAAAGGATTGAGGTTGGAGTGAAAAAATAAGAATTTTGTTATAGAGAGATTAATGCATGCGCGTTTATACGACTGAAAATTATAGCTACCTTGAAAGAGAAAGGGGTAAAGATAGTTAAAGAGGGAAAGATAATATATAGATGGGCATATTTTAGACTTTTTTACGAGTATAAAGGCGATCGACATACATATAGATATAAAAAGAGAGAAGGAGAGAAAGTAGAGAGAAGGAGATAAAGAGAGAGATAGACATAAATAGAAAGAGATAGTGGTGTGATAAATAAAAAGTGAAAAGAGACTAAGTGTAGCAGTTGGAAAGGGGACGTAATAAGGGAGTATTAAAGAGAATAGTACATTTGGGACTGGAGGCAATAGCTAACACGAAAGAGGCAGAAAAAAGGAAGATAGAGTTTTTTTTCTACATTTGTGAAATAAAATGTTTTTCGAGTAACAGATATATAGATACGAGAGAGACAATTTGATAGTTACATGCGAAGACAGAGAGATGATTTATACATGATAGAAATATGTAAATGAGAGAGAGAGAGAGAGAGAGAGAGAGAGAGAGAGAGAGCGAGAGAGGAGAAGACACGTATTAATGTTTTTTTTTTGCAAAATATTTTTCTACTGGACATCGGTAAGTATCCGTCGTTTCTAGTAAGGCAAAATGATGTTAAAATAATCATATCTATTCAAACGAAGATCGGTCTTTATTTATGCGTAGATATATTTTTCAGCAACGGTGGTGTCATACGTTTTGTCCCTGGACATCTGTTGGTCTTGACATTGAAGCTTCCACATATCTCTGTAATTTATTTCATCTAACCTTTCTTATTTTTAAAAAGATTCACGCAATTTCAAAAGTGACAGGTCAAGTTGGAATGCCACGTTTAAATATGAATTAATTCTACTCATGTTCTAAAAGGTTACCATAACCGGTGTCCCCAAGTGTAGATCTGACTCCAAGGTGGCACCGCGGACTTTTAAAGGGGATTAGATGTATCAAACAACACGAATTTATAGTCGCTAACTCTTAGTAGATCCTATAGAATACCTCCAGTCAACGGCTTTACTTTCCCTTATTTGTAGTCATGGATCAAGAACTAATAGCCGAGACTATACATTTGAACGTATATCTAATTTTTCACAGAGCTAAAGTTTACAAGCTTCTTTTAAATTCTATTGATTTAATCTGTTTAAACGGATTTCAGGGCACTTAAGGTCGCTCTGTTCATGCCAGCTTACCATTGTTTAAGACTACTCCGGTGTATGGCATTTACAGGGCGGCACTGCAGTGTTTGTACTATTTATCTACACTTTTTATTCCCTACAATGTGTGTTGTTTCAGAGTTTACATTTCGTGAACGTAGATTATGAATGCAAAACCATGTTGGCTATTGGCTTATCATGTTAGTTACTATTTTGTTGACATGTATTCACTGGCATCATGTTGACTGGTGTTGTGTTTATTGTTATTATATTGACTGGTGTTTACCGTTATCATGTTGACTGGTGATAACAGTTAGACTGTTGTTCACTGCAATTATGATGACAGTGTTGTATTTATTGTAATTATATTGACTGGTGTTTACTGTTATCATGTTGACTGGTGATAACTGCTATCATGATGACTAGTGTTCATTGCAATCATGATGATCATCATGGTATTGTGTTTATTGTTATAATATTGTCTGGTGTTTACTGTAATTTTATTGACTGGTGTTCACTGCAATTATGATGACTGGTGTTGTGTTTATTGTTATTATATTGACTGGTGTTTACCGTTATCATGTTGGCTGTTGTTCACTGCAATTTTAATGACTAGTGTTGTGTTTATTGTTATTATATTGACTGGTGTTTATTTCTATCATGTTGACTGATGTTCACGGTTATCATGTTGACTGGTGTTTACTGTTATCATGCTTTCTGGTGTTTATTTTTATCATGTTGACTTATGTTCACGCCTATCATTTTTAGGTGTTTATTATTATCGATTGTTGTTCACTGTTATCATGTTGACTGGTGTTTACTGTTATCATGTTGACTGGCGTTTACTGTTATCATGTTGACTGGTGTTCATGTTGAGTGTGTTTATTGATACCATGTTGACTGGTTTAAGTGTCAAGTTTCAAATTAACAATATCAGTGAATAAGGCAAACGTGACAAATGTTATCCTAAATGCCAAATAATCATCTAAAAAAAGGTATGCAGAAAACATTCCACAGTTCAAACACTTCAAAAGTTTCAACAAGGGCAAACTAGATAAGCATGAATTAAAATGGCAAAACTTCCAAACAGAATAGTCTTTACATTAAATGTTTAATGTTTAGTAATGGATATTTAAAAAAAACAACATCTAACCTATTTGAAGCACACTATGTAGAATAGGGAAAGCAAAGTAGCTTCCCTTTCATTAGACCTATTCTCTATGTTCTTATACATGATATCTCCCTTTCCTCTTCATTATCCTTTTTACTTCTTAAAAACCTGTTTTACATAAAAATAAAATCCCAAACTGTCATTTTATGTTAAGACATTGTGTTTGAGAACTAACATTTGTGCTGAAAGTATGATAATCACATATCAATATTGTCATGTGATGTCTGATTGTGTATACTAAAAGATGAAATAAAAATAAATTATAAAAAATACAGATAATATAGAAAGCTACCTTAACAATAAATGTTTTTTTTTTTATAAACAGGTATATATACGATAAAATGTGTTACAGAGTTCACACCATGACAAACTACACAATGTTTTTCTAATTAGTAGATTTAGGCAAAATATATTGATCGAGCCCAGAATAGAAAATACTATTACCCTGTACTTGTCATATCGAAGCTCCTTCGATACGAAATTAAATGTTGAACATTTTGGGTCAGTTGCGGATCACAGCTGTACGCTACACATCAAATTGCGAACCACGATTTCTGTTTTTATTAGATTCGCGGAATTAAAGTTGAAATTTTAACAAATCATTTATCAAACCTACAACTGAAACGAATAACTAGAAAGGTCATCGCAAATTCTGTTCATCTTACGATACGATACCATCGTAATTTGTAATTTTGGAACGTGCATTCAAGGAAAATATGTCGTTTCAAGCCTTGTTAAGAAGATTTACGACAGTGGTTAACTCGATCTCGACTATATTTTTTTGTCCCCAAAGGGAGGTAAATCTGTCTGCCCTCTTAAAGTTTCAGTTGTCTTTCTTATTCGAAGACTGATCTCGCTTCTCCTTTCAGTAACATTTTGAGAAAGGTTGCCTCGCCCTGTGTTTGAAAAAAAAATAATATCCAGATCAAATAGATTTTTTGGAGCCACTGTCTGTCAACAGATTTTATCTTTCATGTGAAAACTGCATAGCTCTAGAATCTGAAAAAATAATAATATACTTATCTAGGAAATGGCACGAGTTCATAATTTAGAAAATAATCATCAGCTACAACATTTAGAAAATAATCATCAACTACTATTACTTCTGAACTGCAACAGAAAATACAAATCGCGAAGATTGTGTTTCAGACTCCGTCATGAGTATTCATGAAGTTTAGGAATATAGGAATATCCTAACCGAGAATCAGAAAACACGCAAGAGCGGTATCCCTGTGTGTCTTGGTTCCCGATGGTAGAGTATCCCTATCCTACAATAAATAACGATTTTTATTTTTCTCCCATTAACAAAAGCTTACTTGTACCAAACTCACATGATATGTGAGCCATGTATGATAAGAGTATGTTTACATATGTACAAACTTCTATCTTACATGATGAGTAGAAATGGGAGATTATGTATGTAGGCTATACATGTATCCTTGGTAGCATGGATATAACGTAAAGGTTTCAGTACAAAGGGGAACTAGAGTTTGTGTGTCAGAAAAGTTTAGAAGCAAATGTTGACCATATATCTGGAGTGAAATAAAGTATGTTAAATGTTCAATCGTAGAATATGACTAGCATTGGAAACAGTAAATCCATTTGCAAAATATGTAGCTATCGACCTAAGATTGAAGAAGACGCTTCAGTTTATTGTTATTTTCATGTTTCATATACAAAATGTTTTATTAATGCTTGTTTTGGGCAATTTACCGAAATATTTATATGAATGAGATTAAAAATTTTTGCTTGAACTTAACTACATCAATACAAATCATAATACACGTTTGCTAGTACTTGGTCATCTACTGCTTTGGGAATGGGAGCTTTAGGGCCGTTCGGTTTATAAAGCCTTTCGTGTGAGAAAGCCATCCAGCTAACTCGCGGACAGTCGGTAGTTCTACCTATAATGACTTTCTTCATCATGAAAGCCTGAATAAGTTGCCGTATGATTTAAAATCTGTAGTTGAGACACTAAATCGAACTATAACAACAACAACAACAAAAGAAGAGATAGATAGAGAGAGAACTGTTTCTTAATGAAACGTGTCTGACGAGTCAGTTAATCAAAACTATATTTATGATACTATGAAATGCTTAATTCGTTAAATTCACGTCTTTAGGAACTTGCGCAGTGGAAAAGCTATCGGAGGTCTGATAATTTGGTCATATATCGTCCAGGCCACGGCTAGTAATGTACAATGATCTCTATACTAATGCAATTCACACTTTTATTTTATTGAACCACCTTTCACACGAGCTCTTAAGTCCAATACTAGTATGCAAAATTAATTTCGCCGTCACACACGTCGTTGCTAGGACATTAAACAAGTGATATATTATTGATGGTTTGTTACACTGTGACAATGACCACCTTCGAAAATTAATCACGTGGTTGTCAACCTATAAATTAAATTGGTTATTTGGCTATGTTTGTCATGGGTTTTCTAATATACATAAATGACTAGGAAATTGTTGTCACGATGCGTTCCAGTTTATTGCACGGAAGAGAGAGGGAGAGATAGATAGAGAGAGTGAGCTATATAAAAGGGAGAAATAAAAGCGGGGAATGAGAGTATGAAATGAGAGAGATAAATAATGCTGATATATGAAAGTTAATTTATGAGAGAGAGAGAGAGAGAGAGAGAGATTGGAAGTGGAGAAATGTGTGTGTGAAAGGTGAATTGAAAATAAAGAAGTTTCAGTAATGCTAATTAAGTCCAAAGCATGCATATTAAGCGGTGTTTTCATTAAAAAACAGCCTTCATAATGGACTGGTATATATTAAAAAAATATTTCCTTATTTGTTATTTTCCTGTACCTATTGTTTATTCAAATACATGGCCTGTTTTTGGTGAGCTGTGTACTGAAACACACTAAGATATCATGCACTGGGCAAATAATACTCTTGTCCTTTTCCTTATCGCTGACAATCGAATTGATTAATATAACTTAATATCGAAGGTATACTTCACACAACGCGCCCATTTGCTGGCATGTACCTACAGGTATTTTGACTGTCTATCCAGGTACGTACGTTATTAAATCGGAAATCTAGCCTACTAAGACGCCATCTCTTGGCCAGTTTATTTATAGACCAGTATGAAAATCTGAATTGTGTATTGGATAAAGGGTGGTGGAGTAAAGTTTCGTCGTGCCCAGTTCGATCAATGTGTATACATGTTCGTGAAATTAAATAAGGACAAGTGTTTGGACTTCTGACGGGGCCACCCAATTTCGTTCATAAGAGGACGACCTGACACCAACGCTGCACGAGGGGCCAAATGTCGTATCGGGACACGGATAGGGATCAAAGGCTCGAACGTGTTATTCAGGTTAATTGTTGTTCATAATATTATCTTTTTAGTGCAGTTGGACACACGCCGTCTGTCCATATATTCTTTAATTCTTACAAAGACCACTATGATTGGTATCATTACCGTATGATGAATAATTAATTGAAATAGAAATATTGACGTTCTTGAAAATACTCATTAAAGTCACCATGCTCTCATTCACTTTCGCTTACGGTATACATTACAACAGGTGCTCGACAGAGTTTACGAAATATTGTTAATTTTGCAATTTTTCTATTATTTGTTTTGAGAAAAAGTTCGCATTTCTGTTAAACCAATAGTACAATGTGCCACCAACACAATCCACATAAATATGTTCGGTAATATTTGATCGATCTGAAGCAATTTGTATGCACTAATTGACAATTAGGCAAAGTATTTGGCAACTAATGACGCCGTTGCTTAGTAACTTCCCAAAAATTCGCTGCGGGATGTTCCTATCTTAACGGAAGTATTCATTTGGCGATGCTTTGACCTACTTCCTGTTTTAAAAAGTTCGGAAAGTTAAAAAAGTAGTGTTTACAGTGTTTTTACCCCAATCATTTGCTGACATCCTGCTACTGATGTAAGATGAGTATTCCATCAGTGAGAGGGTACTCTCCTCCTGTGAAGGATCCAGGTTTAGGCATTCATAGTTTGACGACTTTAAGACGCACTCTTTCTACAGAGATGCAACATTTGGAGGAAGTTGAGCGAAGCATCCTCTCTCCAGAAGAAATATACCCAGTACCAAGGAGGAGGCTGTTTCACAACAGTGGCAGGAATATCTCTTTGGTAGCAAGATTTTGCTAAATATAAATAATGTTTTACCTAAAGTTATGCACAGGGATAAAAAAAAACTCGGAAAAATGGATCGAGTTAAATACACCATTAATCTCTGCTAGAACATGTATCTAATAATCTGACTTGATCCCTCAGTTAGGTCTTATATTGTATTCAAATAAAACATGATCAGGCAAAATCATGCTTATTGCTTATAGTATGCTTCAATTCGCAATGCACAATTTCTTTCAAATCTTTAAAAAATGCAACAACTATCATCTTATTTGGATTTCACCAGTGTAAATCTAATTCATGACTGAACCACCAAAGACTCTTATATAACTAACATGCCACAGTTGTACATTTTCTTGCATACTGTTGCAGTTGATATCAAAATAGTTTCATAGATTTTCTCGATGCCCTGGCTTTTATTGTAGGCAAAAAGTGCTGAAAGTTGAAAAACTATTATGTCAATATTTATTTATATAGTATATCAATGTATAAATGTAGTCTTCACGGAAATTCTCTCTAAGTACTTGCCAAACCAAACTGTCTACAAATATTTTTGCATGCTTAATATGAAATTGAAAAAAAGTTTACTGATACATGTAATTTTTTTCTCTCTGAAAGATGGAAATAAGGGATAATTAGTCAGTTTTTATTTTTCTCATCATCCTGTCAAGGGTACAATACTTGCGCCTTATGAGTTATGTTTCAGCAAAAGAACAAAAAAGATATAAAAAATTGACTTATAGAAGGCAAATAATGAATATCAAAAGTGGCACCTGTCAGTTTCTGTTCTTTTAGTGATAGGACAGTTGTAAGGGGAGGATATGTAAATATGTCTTGTGTTAAAATCTTTGATTTAAAGTTTAGGGAATCAAACCCTATAGCTTTCAGTCCCACACATCTGCACTACTTCATGCATATTATTTAACAGCCTTCCAGCTGGCTTGCGGTAGGTCGGTGGTTCTACCCGGGTGCACTCTTTGCCTGAAATAGTGTACAGAGGTCC
>JAULCC010173229.1:0-13181 GCA_032358795.1 Nuttallia obscurata
GAACTTACAGTATAAATTTGTTGGTATAGATAACTTTCACAGTGAACTTACAGTATAAATTTGTTGGTATAGATAACCTTCACAGTGAAAGTTTGGATTAGAAGGATCAACGTGTATGGTGTCCCCTACAAATTGTAAATTTTCATTGATCTTTTGCAAAAGTATTCTCATGTTGTTAGATTTGTGTATCTGAGTAAATTAAACAGAGCTGCGGTGCCATAAAATGACATTTGAGTCACAGGAACTCCCAAGACACAGTAGTAGATTGTGCAGGGTTACAGTATTCAGCAGTGTCAGACTACGGTCTGTAAGACTTTGAAAATGTGTCTAATGTAAACTGACTTGCTGAAATGTCTGGAATATTGACCATGAGAAAATTTGGCCTCTTAAATTGAAAACTGATGACTTCATTATTGCTGACTTTTTTTAGCAGACCAACAATTACTGCTGTGCAAACAAATCTACCTCGAAACTATCAAGTTAAAACTCTATTGTAAGTGTTGTTTTGAATTGTGTTAACTATTTAACAATAATAGTATAGTTTTATGAAAATTAATATTTTAAAAGCATATTCCTTTCTTCTTAACAAATGTTATTATTTTAATCTACAGTAAGTAGAACAACATTAGATAGATTTTTTTAACTTGTCAAACCAAGCTGACTATATATTATGTACCAGTAAAACAGTTTGACTTTGTCATCCCAATATATATTAAGCAAAAATCATGAAGACATGTTCAGTGTTTGTTAATGGTTGATATTTATGCATTAAGTCTATGTTGAACTCTTTCTTGGTGTTAGTTTATTGTTTGCAATTCTGTATGAATACAAAGTTAGATCTATTTTGATATATATGCATAATTTTTTATAACTATCAAAAATTGTTTGGATAAAAACAAGTTAAAATGAAATAATGTCTCTGAAGTGTTTTATATATGATTTGCCTTCCAACAAGTGAGACTTATCCATTTCCTATGCTTGGAATCATGTCATTTTGGGTTGTTATTTTTATGTGCTTCTGTCGAGAATATTCTATTTGAATTCAGGGAATCTCTTAAATTAATATTTACCTAGTTTCTTAGCTATACTGACCAGCGTCTCCATTGGTAACAGTTCCAAATATTAACTGGTTTATTGGAAATTGTTTGTTAAAATTTGGTAAATAATCTAATAGATCATTGTATACACATTACATTTCATTAATACTATGACAGAAATAAACAGAGAAAGTAACCAGCATTAGCGTAGCAATTTAATCATCAAAAACGGAGGTCTATTGGACAATCTGGTTATCAAAAATAATTTTACAAACTGATAAATTTACAAATACAAATTTTGATATTCATTTTATTGATTTAAAATGATAAAACAATAATAGTGACGAAAATCGCTCATAACATATCTTTTGGCCGTTTTTTTTCTTAAGGCATTGTACTTGAGGCCATGCATTTTCTTTATAAAAGTGACTCCCAATACCCTCATTTTTATGATTATAAATAAGTAAAGAAATTTAAAAGAATGGACTCCAGGTGTGACACATTCTGTGACTGAAACAAACAATTAACAGTTGAACCCCTAAGGCCATAAACTGCTGCAGTGTATGCTACTAGATAAGATGAAATGTCTAAGTATGGATAGTCATGTGGCCAGTTTGTATCAGGCCCCATGGTGTGATGTTGATTAGGTCTGGTTCAAAACCCTTATCTAACCAGATGTAGCCCAGTCTGGCAAATGTGTGTGTTCAATGCCTTTAAGCAGACAGACTTTGAAGAAGTTTTACATAGAAATGAGGTGAAGCACCTCTTGAGATACCCAGCTTGATAATGTATCAAGGTTTCTATTATCACGAGATATTTTGCAAAGGTGTCGGCCTTGCAATTATGATTAAAATTCTGCATTCAAGCCCTTTATCCAAAACCACTGACGCTATTGCTGTGAAACTTCACATACTTATTTGACGTCACCACATGACCTTGCTGGACAAGTCCCATGACTCTTGTCAAAATTATTATTATAGACTGAATTATGCCTCTATTTTTGGACTTACAAATTCCGGTAAAAGTTTTGCGTGCAACTACATTTAGAGTCCATATCTCAGTTACTACTGGCTGCATTGCATTGACACTTTCTACAATGGTTCCCAACTATCAAACCTATGTAAACATTCGATTAATGTAAGTAATGTAAACATTCAATTAATAAATACTATCCTGCATATGATTAAAAGTATAGCCCCTATTGACTTAAAAATTCTGGTTAACGTTTTGTGTGCAAATACATTGAGAGCCCTTATATCAAAAAATACTTGAAGCATTGCATTGAAACTTTCAACAACCATCCTAAACCTATGTTAATATCCATCCAATTATCTTGAATGCCAAGTCCTATACCATTACATCAGATTTTGTCACAGATGGTATAGCTGGATTTTGAGCCCACTTAATGGACGTCATCAAATGATCTTGCAGGACAAGTCCCATAACTCTATATTAGAGTTTGACAGACTTGTGAAGACAAAGAACATTTGTTAAAAGTCAGACTTGGAAAATTTGTTTAAGTCAGACATAGACAATTTGTTAAAGTCAGACTTAGAAAAGTTGTTTTAAGTTAAGACAAAGAAAATTTGTTAAAGTCTGGCACAGAAATTTTTAAAGTCAGACATAGAAAATTTGTTAAGAGTCAAATCAATTTTTCAGTAACCACTCTTGACTATAGTATCAAATGGTCAAAAAGTCAAGCTTGCTGTCTCACGAAAAAATCAGATGTTTTTCCTTATTATGCAATATGGCTTAGAGTTCTTTATTAATTGCACTTTGCTTCTCTGCAAGTCCTTTATTTACAGTCTTGAGCTTTGAGGCAGCTGTGTCTTAGAACTGCCCATATATCACTGTGTGTCGCGCAAGGGAGCGCGTACCATTTAAACGTCTTATGGTTTGTCTTGCCTGAAAATCGAGCTCATGGCCTCCTGAATGCGAGCAATCTACCTCTTTACCACCATAGCTGCCTCAAAGCTCAAGGCTGTAAAAAATAGGACTTGCTGGGAAACAAAGTTCAATTTAGAAAGAACTTAAAGCACAGGTGGAGTCATATTGCAAATTAAGCGGAAAAAAATTGATTTTTATTGTGAGACAGCAAGCTCGACCTTTTGGTCATTTGATACTATAGTCAAGAGTTGTTAATGAAAAATTAATCCGACTTGTTAAACAAATTTTCTATGTCCGGAAATTAAGAAATTTTCTAAGTCTGACTTAAAAAGATTTCTATGTCTGACTTTAACACATTTTCTATATCTCTACAAATCTGTCCAACTATAATATAGAATTATGGGACTTGTCTTGCAAGGTTATTTGATGACGTCCAATCAGTGTTTCAAGCTCCATAGCCAGCAATACCATCTGTGTCAAAATCTGATGTAGATGTATGGGACTTGCCATTCAAGATAAATGATGAATTTTAACGTAGGTGTGATAGTTAGGAATGCTTGTAGAAAGTTTCATTGTAATGCTTCAAGTAGTTATTCAAGAAGAGATCAACAATTATTTTGTTGATATCAACAATTATAACACGTTCATACATATCACTAATTGATTTGATGAGATCAACAATTCAATTGTTGATCTCAACAAATGAATTGTTGAGATTACTCATTCGATTTAACATACTATTATTTCAAGAATGACATTTTTGGAACGTCAACTTTACATATATTCAAATATTTGTTGATCAAATATGTGTAGAGCTCAACATACCAATAACTGAGATAAACAATTCAGTTGTTGATATCAACAATTGAACTGTTGATCTCACTTATTCAATTGTTGATCTTTTCAAATGATTTGTTTATATCAATAATACAATTGTTGAGATCAACAATTCATACCATTTGTTGATCTCTTCAAATCAATTGAAGTTCTCTTCTAAGCAAATGTTTAGAATGTGGGCCTGTGGCGTGCTAACGTAGCACAAGAATTTGGCCCACTGCTTAACCCTGGCATGATCATATGAGGCGACTAACAGGGTTTGAATGTGAATCTGGAGTTTCTGAATCTCTGATTCTCCTGCAGGTATTAAGTTTTTGGATCAAAACCCCATATTTTTAACTCGATGTAAATCAGATGTGGATCCAACAAGTTTTTTTTTCCTGAATGCCGCCATATAACCTACACAGTGTTGCGGTGCCGTAAAAACAACTTAACCAACCAAATGTTTAGATCAACATTTGAATTGTTGATATCCACAAATAAATTGTCGCGATGTTGTGCTTGTAAAATTGTATATCAAATCGAATAAGTGATATCAACATTTCATTTGTTGTAATTGTTGATCTCAACAATTAATTTGTTGATCTCACTAATTCAATTGATGATCTCAACAAATCAATTGTTGAGATCCCTAATTAAACTGTTGATATCAAAAAATAAATTGTTGATTGCAAGAAGTGAATTGTTGTTCTCAACAAATGAATTGTTGATATCAACAATTATATATATATATATATATCAACAAATCATTTGGTGAGCTCAACAACTCAATTAGTGAGATCATCAGTTGGTTTGAGGAGTTCTACAGTTATTTGTAGACATCAAAAAATATTTTAAGAGATCAACAAATATTTGAATATATGTAGATTTGGCGTTCCATAGACATAGCGACGATTTATTTGTAGATATCAATCATTCAGTTGTTGATCTCAACAATTGATTTGGAGAGATCTTCAATTGATTTGAAGCGATCAACATATAGTTAGATTGTTGAGCTCTTCAATTGAATTGTTGATCTCAACAATTGAATTGTTGATACCAACAAATCATTTGAAGAGCTCAACAATTGAATTAGTGAGATCAACAATTCAATTGCTGATACTTTAATTGAATTGTTGATCTCACTAATTGAATTGTTGGTCTCTACAATTATTTGAAGAGAGCAACAAAAAGCGTGTAGTAATCGAAGACAGTTTATCAGTTTATTTAATATTTAAGGCATCCGGCCCATACACATATATAATGTATAGTCATAAACAAAGTGTCATGTTTAGTAATTAACACTATGTTCAAACAATACTATTAGTAGAATAAACTATTAAACAATGTCAAAACATTCCAACTTCTTTCAATTCACCTAATATTCCGGCATAATACATATGTACTTACAACATAGAGTTCGCAATAATTATATTCTAGTAACATAGCAAACTGTCATCCTGTCATCAGTCCTATCCTGCCGTCTGTCACGGTTTCCAATCAATCACTCGAGGACGCTTAGACCTCAAACTTGGCATGGATGTTTGCCATGACTAGTAGATAAACCTTATTGATTCTGAGGTCAGTGGGACAAAGTTCAAGTTTTTTCTGACCTTCAACTATTAAACGGTTTGGTTGGTTGGTTATGACCAAAAGAAACACCCTATCTAAACTAGAGATTGAAGGGACAAATGTCAAGGTTGTTGGAACATTGAGCTGAAAAACGGTTACCGGATAATAACTGAAGAACGCTTGGACCCAGGAACCTCATGCGTATAGGGAGGTTGGAAATGACAAACAGATAATCCCTATTAGTGTGAGGTCAGTTGGACAATACTCTAAGTTTTTCAATGACCGATGTTAAATGTGGTCAGAGACTACAGTCCAAAATAAGTTGTTTACGTCGTGATTTACCTTCTGTACGTTGATATATTGTCATGTATGTGTATGTTTGTTAATTAGCAAATTAGGCCAAGTAGGTATTTAAACACGTAGATGTATGTGTAAATATGTAAAACAAACGGTAAAAAAATAAACGTTGAATCTGCACGGTCGAATGCAGACACTAATACACTTTTCATCTTCTCTGACCTGTACCTATATTGACAATAGTCCTTTATACAACAAAAGGAAAGATAGAGGGCGCTGTGGTGAAGAGGATATTGTGGCTGCCTTACGCCAAAGGAATTGCGTGTTAGAACCTAAGGGAAGGGAAGGGGTGGGATGGGCATTTCTCGTGACCTTCCTTTGTCACAAGTAATGGTTCTAACCAGAGAACCGAAGTCGAAAGTGTTTCTTTAAGCCACCGGCATGCAACATCATCATGCTAAAATTGATACGTTCAAACTCGATGGATATCCTTTTAAAATACACATACTGGCTGAATCAATTAACTTGTGAACAAATAACAGTACAGGCCCCATGATTATAAATAATAATATTAATAGTTTTCGTGTTCAAATCAATTTGAGCATAGAAATTTATTTGCATCTTTAAGTGAGATATTTGAGATGAAGCAAAGTGTATATAATTATGCCCACTGAATAAGAGTTGAATATATATTAATTTGAATTTAATTTATGAAAGAATTAAATGTTTCAAACATTAAAAAATTGAGCAAGAACCTGAATTAGCACGAAAAAATGTGTATAATCATGGGTCCAGGTCTTGTATGTTCAAATTTCAGACTGTTCAAAGAATCCGCTATCTGTGATTTCATATTTGCGGCCATCTTTTTATTAAAACTGGTTAGTATTGTCATTAACAAGAGATGTGCGTTCGATTATTTCGCTTCTTAATAGAAGAAAATTGTAATGTGATCAAGTACTAGTAGGTACTGAGATATAGAGTCTTGGCCGTAGGCGGCCGTATCGTTGTTTGTCCATCTAGCCCTTATCCTCCCTCAAAATTTATTTTGAAGGAAAACATTTGTTTTTTAAAAGTTTTTTTTTTTTTGAATAAATAACTTATTGATTTTCCCGTTTTATAAACTTTATTTTGAAGGGAATAAATTTTTATTTTTTTTACAAAAAAAACAACAACAAATGCTTTTATTTAATACACATTAAATATAAATTTTACAAAGTTGGAAATAAGTTATATTGTCCAAAATAATACAATTTTGTTTTACTCTTTTGGGGCTGGGGGACAAACAACGATACGACCACTATGGTTTGAATGACGGGTGTCCGGATAGCGCAGTGGTAACGCGCTCGCTTCTCACCAATGCAACCTCGGTTCGATTCCCGGCAGGGGCTGGCATGTGGGAGGGTTCTGTAGTGGTCTCCAGTCCGGACACGTAGGTTTTCCCTGGGTACTCCGTTTTCTCCTACAATAAAGACCACAATAACGCCTCCATCCGCGCCAACGAGAGGGATTTATAAAAGTTGTAAGAACTTGTTTCGCAAACGTTGTAAACTAAAGTTTAAATTTAAACTTTTTAAACATATGGTTTTCATGTAGTTGCACGCAAAACTTTAACCAAAATTTCTTAGTCTAACTTGAAAAAAGCCTTTTTTGCATTAAATGCAGGGCAGAGATATTTAACTCTTTTATTTATAAATGTTTGATGTGGATTGTAGAAAGTCTCAATACGATACATCAAGTACGTAGTTAGTTAGGTGTGGTGGATATAATGTTGCAAGAAAAACTTTAACCAGAATTACTAAATCAAAAAGCCATTATATGCAGAAAGAGTTATGTATCTCGATGATTTACAAAATGTGACTATTTGGGAGCCTGAAGACATGTTCAATGCAATTCATCAAGTAGTTACTGAGGTGTGATGAAATATTTCAAGTTATACGCAAAAGTTTAATCAATATGTAGTGCCCACGCCGATGTTAGAATGAGCAGAATAGCTCTCATATTCTCCGAATATAGTTGAGCTTAAAACAAAACACAATCCATCTCCGTACTCTAGACTCGGTAACATATCCCTCTTAACTTCCACTGGTCTATATAGTGGTGCCCAGATGCGAATATCATTCAAATTTGCTAATAGTACAATCGCCTTATATCCATAGATAGCTTCTTTATTCTTTCATACTGACATTTGGCTTCGTTGCAAACAATTATAGATCAAGCTGATTTCCCCGCATCATATTTATAGCCCATCAACAGTAATAATACATTTCCATTAATATTTCCATTCCCGATTAAGTGTAAGATAAAGGGTCGTATCATCGGCAGACACAGTGCAGGGAATATTCAGTTATGTAAAGTAAAGTAGAACACACACACACACACACACACACATTAGGAGACATTTATACACAAACAGACTATCTTTGACATGCTCTGGATCCCGGGGGATGCAATGTTGACGAAGTGCGAATTATAAATTAGAGAAAAGTCTACAAAACAGATCCAAAAAGTTAAATTTAAATATTTAAGGTTGATAGAGAAATTTATTCTCACTCTGCTTTTAAGTTAAAAACTGTTCTACAATATCGAATTGTTTCAGTTAAAATATTTTTCTATAATAAGCGATAAGTAACTTACAAAATACAAATTGTGTTTTCCCGAGGGCTTTCGACTATTACTAGAGCGCAAATCGCTATATCTCGGATAGGGCCTTTCTTCCTACCTTCATTAGACACTGGGTCGACCAAGGAAACAGACTCGAAGGTGTTCCCACAAGCCACCTGTTTCCAACATAATCAAGCTTAATTAAATAAATATATTTAAACTAAAACAAAAAAGTTAACGTCATATCGAATATTTCGAGTGTTTTACATTATCTGTTAGCTTACCTGTGAAGCTTGTTATTAATATCTATCGTCAAACAAAATGACATCAATACGGAACACATCACGGCTATTTGTATACATGATTAAATATATTTCCCTATTTACAAGACACTTACATGGTGTCAAGGTGTTGAGAAAAAAAGCCACAACAAACTTCCGAAAACAATTTCTTAAACTGACACTTTGATTAATCATTCAACACAAAAACAAATACATGAATTGTATACTATTACGTTATAGAATTGGTTGCGGTAAACACTTTGAGGATAAAATATTGGTTAACATAAAAATGTCATTTCAACCTCTAATCTCTTAGCCCTTGGTATAATTATCTTATTGTATAAATATATATATATAATTATCTTATTGTATATTATATTAATATATATATGGGGGCGGAAAGAGAGAAAATAATTACAGAGTTAAACGCTTATTTCAAATTCAAACCCAGAATACGGCGACAGCGCCTTACTATGAGTGCGGACCATGAACATAGAATTTGTAATCCACATACTCAATAAAGTATGTTTCAAGCGCGCTTATATACAATGGCCAACAACTGGTAACATTTCTAAGGCTTTTAATATCTACATACATGTACAAACAATGCATATTATACACTATGTGACTGCCTTTCGGCTTTATAACCACACACAACGATACGGCAACCTATGATTAAACCCGTTCTTAGCCTTAACCCTGTAGTCTGGCTACCATCGCCTACCATTCTGGCAAAAGCTGAGCACCAACCATCGTCTACCATTCTGGCAAAAGCTGAGCACCAGCAGAGAGTGATGAAGACTAATCTTGAGTTTCAAGTCTAAGAACTTTTTTACCTGCTGGTAGAAATACAATCAACTACACATGAATAGGATAGGTTTTAGTTTTATTTTTTATTTCAGGATATGTGCCATAAAGTTAAATGAGAAACACTAGAGAATTTTTATGTTGGCATGTAAATAATGACACGCATTGGTTTACTACAGTGTACTACAAAAAAAAGGTTCGTAAGCTCTCTGTCGGTATAAAAAGCCACTAAATGATGTTTACTTTTGTAAAGGGGTTCCAATCCGCTTCTCGACGACGGCCCGTTATCTTTATTTCTCGGTAAGAGACCACTGTCTCATTTTGATAAATATCAGTGACTAGTACCTGAAATATATATATATAGTCGATATTAAGGCCCTATTTGAACGTATGCTGTCGGCTTATCAAACATCCGTCGGCAAATCTAAGTGCACCCAATTCAAACCACACACTATAATACTATTATAGATCCACATTGTGAAATAAAGGCTAACTACATTCAATGCGTCCGGAAACACAGCAGTAATAAGGATATAATATCATTTTTAAAGCCCCCAAAAACGAAGAAAAATCTCTGCAATTAAGAGACGTGTAAGCTCTCTGTCGACATATAAAGCCATGTATTGCTGATAATTTTTTCTTACAGTAATCAATGCCCTTCCCGACGACAGTCTGTCAACTCTACATGTCGGCGATCAACCGCTGCCTGATCTTAATATACACGAGTAATTAATGGCGGAAATATAAGAATCTTTGATATAGTAAGGCCGTCTTTGAAGCAATGCTGTCGGAATATCAACTGTCCGTCGGCAAATCTAAGTGCACCCAATTCAAGCCACACACCAGTATAATAGGTCTACGTTTTGAAATAAAGGATAGAAACCTTCAACACGCCAGGAAATACAGCAGTTATAAGGACATAATATTGTCTTTAATGCCCAAAAAATGTAGAAAATTGATGCAATAAAGAGGCTTTTATGCTTTCTGCCGGCGTAAAAAAATCATGTATTAAGATTATTATTTCATTCAGTAATCAGTTTGCTTCCCGACTGCCTGTCAATTATCAATGTCGGTGATCGACCGCTGCCTCATTTAGATATACACGAGTAATTATGGCGGAAATATTAAGATCTTTGAAATTAAGGCCGTCTTTGAAGGTATGATGTCGGCATACCAAACGTCCGTCGGCAAATCCAAGTGCACCTATTGCAAGCCACACACCATTATATTAGGTCTACGATGTGAAATAAAGGATAGAAACCTTCAACGCGTCAGGAAACACAGCAGTAATATGGATATAATATCAGTTAAAAAAATGAAGAAAATCGCTGCAATTAAGTGTTAGCAAGCTGTCGGTTGTAACGAAGTAGGTATAAATGGAGTAACGGTCCTTCGTCGGATTGTAAAATCTTTTATATACCTGTAACACCCGTAATAATATCAGTTGTAAAAATTAAATGTTGAATATGAAATTTGCAGGTATACCTTCTGTACAGTTCCAATATTAAATAATAGCTCTTAACACTTTGTGTCTGGAAGTCCTGTAAATTAAGACTAAACATATTTGATCAGGTAAAAATGTGCTATTATTGACGGATATCCGTTTGTGTTGAAAGTCTAAATTCTAATTAATTTATTGTCACAACTGGGTCGAGATCATAAGTCTGTGGCTGGTATGTGGTTATCATTGATCTATAGCCTAAGGCGCAATCCTGCAGTTGGAAAACTGACGCGGGGTACTTCAAATAAACAAATGTGTCTTTGAAATAGCACGGAATTATACAACAAACGGAATCGCAACTCGCGTACAGTATACAGGTAACTATCGCTTTAACAATAGGGACATTGCGAGACTGGCGAGACTTGAGATTAGCGTCACTGCGGCCATTTTGAAACAAGACAGATAGCGAATCTCTCACCGAATATTTCCATCTAGCGACCATAAATAAAAACTTATAAGGTATGTGATGAATACCATCTATTTCTAGTTTACGTGTAGTAATGCTCTGTTTTATGTGAATCACCTCAACCATCCAGATATACGGAATTGAAATAAGCCATCAGAGCCCGATGCCGATTGGAAATGTTAATGTCTGAACGAACAAATTTCTGATGCAAATATCTATAACAATTTATGTCCGATTATAAACAAACATGACAAACGTGTTAATTGCATCGATTTATAGGAAGGAATTCAATATCAGATCGATCTGAGCTGTAACAGTTTAGAAATGGTGTTTTAAAATTTGGAGTTCCTTTCGTATTTTGTTCGATCTACTTTGGTTGGATTGGATATTTGTGCAAGTTGTGTTCAACAAAACTTCAACACATGTTGTCCGGTTGTATCCAAACTTTGCTAGATTGTTAAATGTATCAGTTTGTCACCACAGTTCATATATCAAACCAATATATGCATTAATACTCGAATAATGGCCTTTCCTTATGGGGACAGTTATCCGATTTCCCTAAAGTACTTTTTGCTAGAATGGAATAGTAAACTACACGTGTTCAGAGACAGTTTTTATTCATGATTATGCACACAAGCACTAACTAGCCCGATCTTAACATGTTTTTTTTAGCCAAATTATGACTTAAATTAGTTCTGTTTTAATGAGAATTCTAAATCATATTTTCAGAATGCCTTAAAGGAAGTCAGGTCTCCTCCCGAAGAAGAACCATTGGAAGAATTATAAAACACCAGAGGTTGCCACATGTACATCTGCCAAGAAGAATCTGGGCTTTGAGTGAGCTCGTCCAGTATAATTTATAATAAAAATGAAGTACCAAATTTTTAAGCAGTTTCAAACCATGTTTCTTGGAAACCTATATTCATATTGCACTTAATTGTTATCTTTTGTAGAAGTTTATACGGGGCAGTATACATGCAAAAGGAATTGCAATGCCTCAGCTTAAATTTTGAGAACAGTCTCAGAGTAAAGGTTGGGACCACGTGTTAAGATATAGCCACTGGCTCAGGATCCTCTTTAATGTTGGGAAATATTATCACATTAACATTATCTATAAATTTCCTTTAAAAAAGCAATACAAAGGATTGTTTTGAAAATACCAGAACGATTCTTTTCTTATCTTCTCCTGAAATGTAATTGAGATATATTTTTTAACAGTTTTTATAATAGATGTAGACGATTGTGAAAAAAATAATGAGAATTGGTAGCGAATGAAACAAATATATACCTACATATATGTATGTAAATACAGTTGAAACTTAACAAATTGTTTTTCTCTGATATCTTTTCCTAAAATACCATCCTTTCATAAAGTATCTGATCAGTAATCAAAATGTTTCCATGTAAGATAGAATAATTATTGTATGTTAGTAGCATGCAGACCAAGACTGAGTGTTCATTTATGTTTTACGGGATAAATACGACAACTTAGGTGAAGTAATTTTATCCATATTCTCGACAGATGTTGTGTCGAAAGAAGAAAACACACAACTGCATAAATGAACTAACATTAAGTATACATATTTCCTTTACAAAAAATAATGAACTGATTGTCATGTGACATATATCACTGTGTCTTTACTTCCCATAAGTATTACTCTTTTCAAATTTAGAATATTGTTGCAATACACTATCAAATAGGTGTTAAGTCTGACATTAGAATGAGGGTGTCTCCTAAGTTCAGTAGGATAGGGGAGGGGAGGGCATTCTTAGGGAGGGAGGTGTAAACCAATGCCATAGGTGTGAAGATATTTCCCTGAAGAATCTTGACAGTATGGGTTAGGTAACAATACACCCTTACACTCAGTTAACATTTTTATACGACAGAAAATGAATTTTGTTTGTATGTTTGATTTACGTCACTTTCTGCCAGTTAGGGCTAATGGACGTCCCAGAGAGAGGGAAGCGGATACACA
>JAULCC010173340.1:0-13179 GCA_032358795.1 Nuttallia obscurata
AATATTTTAAAATTGTTATTTTTTTCTAAACTAATTATGTTGTTTGAATCAAAATATTATCATATAGTTGTGTCACATTCACAAGCTTTGCTACAGAATTTGTTTCACCCTACTGCTATATTGAAGAAATTATCACTAATAAATGTAAATTATGGCGCTTTTAACAAAAACAATCATGTAAAAAAACGAGTCGGAGGATTTTGTTATTTTTAAGCTTATGTTGTTCGTAAGATGATGTATTTTCACATATATGAAGATCAGGGGTCCCTTTGACAGCAAACTTTTCCTCACTGGAACTACCTTAACAGCATAGACTAGTATTATAGGTGTATCCTGGATTAACGTTTACAACATAAACAAGGGTTATTGTTGTAACATTGCAAATATTTACAACATGGACAAGCGTGCGTAACAGTTGTTGAATGGTAAACATTAACAGCATTATACTGTGTAATTGTTGTGACCTTCATTTTAAAACATAGTCTATCTTTACTGTTGTTGTACGGTAGAAATTAACAAAATAAACTAGCGTTATTGTAACCTGTATACAATACGCTTGTATTGACAAGCGTAACTGTTGTTAAATTGAAAACACTAACCACAAAAACCGGTGTATTTTTGTAACCTTGTTAACATAAACAACATAGACAAGCGTAACTGTTGTTGAATGTTAAACATTAACAACATAAAGTCATGTTATTGTTGTTACCTTGTTAGAATTTACATCATAGACAAGCTTAACTATTGTTGCATAGTAGACATTGCCAACATTAACCAGTGTTATTGTCGTTACCTTGTTTACATTAACAATAAAAGACAAGCGTAACTGTTGTTGCATGGAAGAAATTATCAATATAAACCAGTATTATTGTTGTAACCTTGTTTATATTTAAAACATGGACAAGCGTAACCGTTGATGAATAATAAACATTAACAACATAACTCTGTGTTATTGTTGTAACATTGTTTACATTTACAACATCGACTTGCGTAACTTTTGTTGAATGGTAAGCAACAACCACCTTTTACTGCTATTGTTGTAACCTTGTAAACCTCAACAACATAAACAAGCATTACAGTTTATGGCAGTAAACATTTACCACATAAAACTTTGTTTTTGTTGTAACCTTGTTAACATTTATAACATGGACACACGTAACTGTTGTTGCATGGTAAACACTTATACATAAATCAGATTTGTTGTTGTAACCTTGTGAACAGTAAAAGTATAATTTTGGTTATAAGTTTGTGTTAATGAACGTGACAATCACTTTGTGTCGAGGCAACTTTAGTTAACCTCTCTTGATTAAACTGCTTTTCGGCTTGCCACAAACTTGCTTAAGAGTTGAGCATGGTTTGCTAGAATCTGAAAAGAGCATTCATGCAGAATTTGTTCGTGTAAAGGTCATTTAGAATAAGATGACCTTTTTAAGTTGAACTTTGTAAAATGGTAATTCCCTGTTATTGGAAAATAAGTTTGTCTGGATAAATTTGTCTTTTTAATGGCGTGACTGTTACTTAGATTTAGTAAGTAAGCTCCAAATTCGGACAACTCATTTTAAAGCCATAACAAAACTGTACAAATTATATTCGTTAGTCTTCTTTATGCATACATATTCATGTGGAACGAACTAATGTCTCAATATCATTTATTTTGTCTTACCTTTCATGCGTCAAATCTAAACCATTTTAATAATTCATAGTCATTAATGACTCAGATGTACATTATGTACACAATACTTCGGTCAAAACTAGTTTTTCGTTTAGATTTTAAGCAGGATCAAGAATATTTAATAAAAATGAATTTGGAAAAATTTAACTTGAAGTTTTTATTTCTGCGTAATCCTGATTTCTCAACTTGCCACGAGTTATGCAAATTCATGCTGACGGTTTCAGAAACCTGTCTCCCTGGCAAACATTTTGGTATATGCCATTGCTTGTTGCTAGACCTGTTCCGGTCTAATATTTTTTTCAACCCTATTGTCACCCTTCCATAAATTAAGATGACGTCACAAGTAGATTCAATATTTCTAGGCGCAAAAGGATTCATTATTGTTGAGTATTCTGGTGCGTTGTCATTTATCATATTCACATATCTACAATACGATGTTTAAACTATAAATTCATTTTGTACCAACATGCCTTATTATCAAATTCATTTAAAATCGCAACATTGTTTCAGAATTATCTCATTGGGCCCGATTTTAGCTGACAAGCAAAAGCAGGAAAGCATCGCCATTACCTTATGTGTATATTTCTGCATTGAGAGAGAGATAGAGAGAGAGAGAGAGAGAGAGACATTTTGTGATAAACAATGTGGATAAAGTTAGAACATTGAGTATTTTCCAGGAATTGGTACATTTTGATATATATTTCAAAAACTCATTTCACATAATATACTGCTAATGTGTAAATTTTCCCATTATATGCACACCCTTTAATAATATTGTAAACTACTTTATCTTCAAAACTTAAGAGCCTCTTAATGTCTACATATTAACCCTGATGACTTCATGTCAATATGAACTGAGCGAATAAAGAAATTTGTATTGTTCATAAGACCATTGCCTTTGTCCGTTTATATTTAATAGGATTACTTTGTGCAAACACTTGAATTGATACATTGAACAATTAACATCTGACAGGTTAACATATTAAGTTAAACAATAGGTATGTATTGATTTTATTGAGATTGTTAGCCGTCGTCGTTGTCTTATTGTACCGTTTGTTATCTAAAACTTATATATCAAGCCTTTGTTGTGCATGTGAATATAACTGGTTTTTAAATGTAACAAGATGTTTCAAAAACAAAGACTGGATGTTTAAGAAAACATGGATGACAATGAAGCGAATAAATCTGATATATCTGAGAAGAAACAAAATGGAAAGGTTCCCAATAAATCAAATACCAAAGGTAATTACTTAAACTATAACATATGTTACCTACACAAAAAATTTTTTCAGGTTTTATAAGACTTTTTCAAACTTTTATGTTGCAAGTTAACATTTTTATGTCGACCGGTTCGATTCGTAATTAGTGTAACAGAGAAGCTCCGGTTTTGCCACTGTCTTACTCTCAAAGCTTATTGCATTCGCATGGAAATTGAGTTTATGAAAGAAGATCAAATTTAAATTACACTTAGCACCGTCAAAAAATTGTCACATAATCATATTGAAAATGGTCGAAATTTGTGGCGATCATTAATTAACAAAGAACATTGTTTGTCTGCAAACAATCCATGCGTAAAAAGGACAAAATGAGTAATAAAGGCAGCATGTTGTATTTGAAAAGATAAATGTTTTGATATATCATCATATGACACAGTGGATGGGGGCAATGTTTGAGAAAACCTGATAGTGATGGCAGGTATTATCTGTCATTAAACAATAAATAAACAAATTTCATAAAAACGATGGTTCGCAGTTATTGTGTTGTACCACTTACTATTTATGACGAAACAAATACTGTAACATTAGAATAGCAATGAGTTATATTTTGGTTTCGTGCTTGAAAGATCTCGATAAATAAAAAAACTAAACATATAACCCTTTCATATCAATAATACATGCATATTGTGAGATAGCCTAGGTTGTCCTGTTACGTGGTTAACATGAACTGCATTGTTGTAAAATTAAGTAACGTTGGTCCCGCTACCCAGACATATGAGTGACCTACTGGTATAACTCGACCGGTTTGAGGCAACTGTGTCATGAGGTGTAAGACCCACACTGAGAATGTTTTTAATCTCTAAAGTAATAGTGTATACCTGTTTGTTTTGTTTTCGATTTTTATCTTCAAGAGACACTGCATTTGAAACAACATTAAAAGGGAAAGAACTGAGTTTATAAAAGGAAAAAATGTTATTAATTCACATCTGAAACAATATAAATAATTATACACAGACTAGTAAATAAGAATTAAGAAAAAATTGTTGTTATCTAGAATTGACTACAATAACTTATTCATGGTGAAATGAAGCTAGCGAATCTGAGAACTGACGGTCCTAACATCGCGCATATCATTTGAGAATACCTTCAGAATAGAATTATGGTCACGAGCCCGTGAAATGTCAAATGTCTGATGATTATCAGAGTTCACAGTATTCCCTTGGGCGTAGGAATTGCCTTGCTTCACCAGGGGATAAATGTCATCAAATATAGCCTGGATAAACAAATATGATTTTCAGTTTACAACGAACTGAATTTTTGTAATCGAGCCAAGTCCATGAGTCCAGGCCAGCCAATCCAACGAACCAATACCAAGAGTACATCTTACAAAACGCGTCTTGTTTTCTAGGATGCCTTCACAATGCCAAAACGAAGTATAGAGAATTAAACCCAGTGTTGACATACTTAAACCTTATGCTCGGAGAATCTGCACATTAATAGTAGAGTGTACCACCACTGAAATGCTTATTTTGACTTACGATGAGCAGAATAAGGATTAACATTCAATAAAGAATGTTTACAGTTTAGTATGTGTAACTACAACCTAAAGGGTGAAACCTTCGTGAGCTAAGAAACGTTCGTTATAAGCTATCTGATTAACGTCTTCAAGATTCTACAGTCATAGGTAATGCGTTGCATCAAACTTAAACCTATAAAATAGCTATCCTGTTAGACAATTGACTGACTTTTTCTGTTATATTGATCAGACAGTCACTTTAGATATAATTAGTTTAGGCTGAATATATTGCAACAATGTAGGGAATAGGCTGCGGCTAAATATGCAATAAAGTGCTTAGTTTAAAACATACTTGTAATAGTTCTACATGGATATACCATAGTTCAGACGAAATATTATATTGTAAAATGGAGCTCACAAATATGTGAGTAAACGCATATTTAATGAGCTCAGAACTGAAACCTTCGTTAGGTTTTGTTAGTTATTATTTTGAAATGTTTTGATGTTCTCATGTTCAAACTATCGAAAAAATAAAACGTGTTTTATAAAAGGTATAGAATAACTTTATGAAAGGTACAAAAAAGTAAACATTTAGAAAAAACAAGAGAATCTCAAGTAATTGCTATCTGAAAATCAGTTTTTTCTATAACTCTGTAACTCATTTTTATTCGTTTTCGTTCACTGTGTTAGAAAAGTAACAATTACCATTGTATCAGTGTTTACTTTATATGTCTCGTTAGTCTAAATGTTCACCTAGCAGTGCAAAAACTGAAATTGCACAAAATTACATATTTGACACATTTGTGAATCTATATATTTGGTATTGTTAATTATAACGAAGGCATTTAGAAAGGAAATATTGACATTATTTTAGCTTTGAAGGAGTGGGACGTGATATTAACTGCAGAGATATGCCGCATATGAAATAAATCAAATAACATACATAAAATAAAAGCAAAATCTTACGCATCACCATAAGCCGTACGGAGCCCTTTGTGCATAAAGTGGAACATGACGTCGCTCAAGAAGTCAAACTTTCTAAAATTATTCATTCCATAACGCATTTCCTTGTTTTTCCACCCACTTTCACACATAGTTGAACCACATTGTTTCATACCCTCGTAGCCGTGTCTATTGAGCCATTGCGAGCTCTGCAAACGATTATAACCTCAAGCCTCGAAATTCTCGAATTAATCTTGGAAATAAGGAAATATCTTTTGGAGTAGGTTCGATGTTATAAATGCTTATATTCAGCTCCCTCGTACCAGAGGAAGTTGATGGCCATAATTTCATAGGAATATCCATTAATCTCCATTGCCAATAAAAAACGAGTGTTCTGCTGGCCTTTTTATGTTGGGCCCTTTTCATGAACTTGAATACCTCCGTAGGAGTTATCCTTTCATACATTAGCCCACAATTCAGTAGCTGTATTTTGTTCCATTCCCGTTTTATCCATCGAATCGAGTGTGGGATAGTTATAATCAACTTGAAATATATCACCTTCTTTTCAGAATGTTTAATCCTAACGTTCAGATGTACTCAAGAAACACTCCTCTGACGTCATGTCAAAAATAACGATGTTAACGCGTCATTTTGTGAAGATGCAAGTTATAATAGACCAAGACCATGGTTTTAATTTTGATGGATTTCAAAGTGCTCCGTAACACATAACCGGCACTATTAAATACAAATAAAAAAAATGGTATTTATCTTAACCATTTACAATTTATTCAACAATATCATAACAAACTGTTTTTCAGTACTACAGGGTCGCAAGTTAATTGAATAAAAAATGCATGTTTAATGGAAACACTTCATGAAGTTTACGACTGACCCTCGTATATGTTTGAGCTTTTGTTTATCCCCTCGGACAGGAAGAAACTGAACCCTTTCACCGCCATAGGTGACTCAAAATGCGCAAAAAGCTGAAGTCCCAGATTTAACATCACCTAAGAAAGTGGAGTCTGGCGCCTGTTTCACGAACTTTCTTAAGAAATTCCTTAAACTAAGAATGAACAGTAGACTAAGACTGTTTAAAACCTTAACTAAGAATTTGAAGATTTTGCGTTTCACTAAGATGCTTAACTATTCGCTTAGCTACGAACGAATAGCGTTCTTATCTTTCCGTTCTTTTCGGTTGTTTCGGAACTATTCTTCATTTGAAGGCAATTTTCAGTTGTTATTGCGTGCGATTTCATTGCAAACTAATATGAACTTAGGTGCTACCTTAAACGGGAAAGGCCGTCTTATGCTTTCGAAATATCAATTTGAATTGAAACTTATATATGTATCTTCATTTGTCGCCAAAGAATTACTTCTTTTCAATTATTTATACATATTAGCAATGCCGAAGTTAATTATTTCTATTATTCAAATTTTGTTAAATTATTTGATCCAATACTAGTTACAACCGACAATCTAAAATTTGCCGCCGAAAGGGTTAATGTTGATTATTTTTTGTTAATATTGTATTTGTTTTCTTTATATTGTGTTTCCAGGTTTATGATTTAAGGCCAACTTTTCTCACTACTTTCTGTGTTATGTTAAATTAAATATGATACCGTGAGATTTGCTGTTTTATCTATTTATCTATGACTGATATTTTTCATCATCTCACAAGGTTTCATTTTTCCACAACCCAGAAAAATTACCTATGTAGATACCATGCCATGAATTAGTTTGATAGAGTTTAATCACATTTGGTGTTTCTGATATTTAATTCTTCACCTTAAAGTCACTCCCTTTCACCAAATTTTGTAGACTAAAAAGCATTTAGAAAAACTGATTTGCTCATATTGAGCAAGTGCTTCATTCCTTACAATGTTTTCAATCATTCTAACAAAAACCTTCTGGTATTTACAAGGATATTCAATTTCATCTAACTATATATAGCATTTCAGGTAAATAACTATTGTGGAATACCCAGAACAGAACCTATACCACATTACGATGAGTCAAAACCGTTTGCAATGATAAACCCCACTTTCTAAAAATCCAGTTACATTATTGTTGTTTCTCAGAAATGAATATGACATTTTTCAAGCTGGTGTGTATATGTGGTGTTACGAGCCAAGCGTAACTAGAAAGACAAATCAAGCAACAGACTTTACAAAATTTATTAATGGAAAAAAAATACAGTTTCAATAAAAATAGAAATACCTATATCACAATTCAAAATATCCAAAATTATTCTGAATCTGTTAAATGTCCTTTTGAATCCATTTGTAGAAAGTTCTTGAACACTTAAAACATCACTATTGTATAAATCCAAATAATCCGCAAAGAGTTTGTAAATTAATATCCAAAGAATAATCCAGAATTTTCACAAAGAAACTTCATTTAATGTAAAAAAACCCCAAAGATGACCAAATATAAAGATACACAGCCTCACTATCCGTTATATATGTTTTCTTAAGTTCTAGAACTATCCAGAGTTTATTTGATAAAATATTTAGATCGTGTGATTAATTGTTTACAAGTTTATGCTAAAAATAACTCTCTTGATTAACCTACACTGTTCTCAATTTTCTGGAGCATTCTACATATTTCTATAATGATCTATGTTTTTAAGATTCTAAAAATAGCAATTACAGATAAACAAATGCTCATCAACAATACACAGCATTTCAAGTATCCAAACAAGTAAATAATTCACAAACAAGCTGTCTATATAACTCTTCCCCTCTTCAAAAAAGGAAACAACATAGAATGCTTTTTCTTTGGTCAGTACAAATACTGACTTATAATTATAACAATAATTATATCACATTAGCAAGTACGACATTTGACAACTAAACGTTATTTAACACTAAATGAATGACAAATATATTCAACAATTGCATATTTTCATACAAACAAAACAATGTAGCACTTATATATATAATACAACAACATTCAAACATAGAAAAGAGCATCAGGAATAACATGGTTTTTCCCTTTATTATGTCATGTTTCAATAACATATTCTTGTAATAAAAAATCTCCACATCAGTAATCTTTGATTTTGTTTTTTAGTTTATGTAAGAAATGAGCGGATTATGATCACTTAAAACAACACTGGGTGTCAGAACAGAAGTAAGATAAACTTCAAAATGCTGAATTGCAATATTAAGTGCAAGAAACTCTTTTTCTGTTTTGAATAATATTTCTGATGATAATTAAACTTTCTCGAAAAATATGAAACTAGACCCTCCACTCCAGTATTGTCCTCTTGCATTAAAACAGTTCCTGCACCAATGTAAATGGCATCTACTGCCAGGTTAAATGGTTTGTTAAAAGCTGGTGTTAAGAGAACTGGTGTTTTCGTAAGTATGGTTTAAACTGTATCAAATGTATTTTGGCATTAGTTGTTCCATACAAATGTTGTTCCTTCCTTTAGCAAATTTGTTAGAGGTTCTGTAATTTCAGAAACGTTGTGACAAACGTTTCTATAAATAACAGCCATACCAAGAGACAAAGGAAATTCAAAGATAGCAATAAACTTAGCATCTATAGATCTAACTTGACCTTTCCCACAATATGACCTTGAAATGTTAAAGTTGCATGGCAAAATTCAATGTTTGCAAGATTAATTGTCAGTTTAGTACTTGTTAACCGATCAAGAATTCTCTGATTGTCCTCCGATGATCATCCCATTCGTCGGTGTGGATAATTTCATCGTCTATGTGGGCATCACAACCATGTAGACCCGAGAGTAACTTGTTTATTAGCCGTTAAAATGTAGCTGGCGATTTTTTTATTCCAAATGGCATAACCTTGTACTGATATAAGAAAACACGTATAACGAAGGCTGAACACTCCTTAAATCTTTCTGTAAGTGGAATCTGCAAGAATCTTTTCAGAAGATCAAATTTTGTAACATATTTAGCTTTTCAAACATGGTCAATGCAGTCGTCTATTCTTGGTTTTGGGAAACAATCTGATTTGGAGTTCACTTTAC
Organism: Nuttallia obscurata; assembly: GCA_032358795.1. Taxonomy (NCBI): domain Eukaryota; kingdom Metazoa; phylum Mollusca; class Bivalvia; order Cardiida; family Psammobiidae; genus Nuttallia; species Nuttallia obscurata. Next base: position 9,345 of record JAULCC010173340.1, read on the forward strand.
AATAATCTGTACACATTCTGTATGTTCCATCAGTTTTCGGCACTAATATACATGGAGAACTGTAATTACTTTGACTAGTTTCAAGTCATTGTCTAAAGGATATTTTACTTCGTTTCGAAGATATTCCTGTTTCACTGGATTCATTCTGTAAGGATGTTGCTTAATTGGTGTGGAGTTTTCACAATCACATCATGATGAATCATATAAGTGCTTGTTGGAATGTCAGTGGAAAAGTGGTCATACTCCTGAGTTAGTTTTGTTTTTCATTTCAGCTGTTTGTTGTGGCTCCAAGTGTGCAAATTTCTGTTCTAAATTTCCCAAAATTCTGAGTTTTGAAGTTTTGCAGAATCAGGATCAGAATTTTCTAACTTCTCACAAAATTTATCACTTAATTCTTGAGAACAATGTTCCTGTTGAACAGAGCTTACCACTGGTTTTGATATAGGTTTTTGAAATAAAGCTATCTCTATCAACATATCCTTTCAACATATTTATAGGACACATTTGTTTCTGTTTACGCATCCCAGGAGTATTTATAATATAGTTGAAGTCACTGACTTTGTTTTTAATGGTATAAAGACCAAAGTGTTCAGCTTTTATCGGTTTTCCTGATAAAGACAAAAGAGCAATGACCTTATCACCAGGTTTGAAACTTCTTTCTATTCATTCTAATCATATATTGATTTCATTTTGCTTTGTGTAACGTTACGATTTGAACGAGGCAATTCACATGCCTTTGACAGTTTATTTCTAAAGTCAGAAACGTACTGAATCAAAATAAGTGAAATTCTATCGTCTGAAAGAATTTACTCTTTCAATAATGTTTGTGGAACACGTATAATATGTGCAAAAACTAGTTCAAATGGCCTGAAACCAAGAGATTCACAAGATTGCACAAGAAAGGTAAAAGTCAGAAAATTCCTGCTCAACGGGGTCAGGGATTTGATCCATATTTGGTGTGTCAGTTACAAATTGATTAACCACAACCTCGTATTAAGCTAAGTCACTGCCTAGATATAAATGAATACCGCTGAAGGTAAGACAGGTCTAATACCAACAGTCTTCTCATAACAGGCAGGGTATTTGCTAAAATAACAGATTCAGTAGCTCCTGTGTCTCTCACAATCTTAATAGGGTTAGTAGCACAAGTATCACATGTTAGTGATACAAAACCATCTGACAGGAATAGTTCATAAATTGTTTGGTTCTCAATACAAGACTGAGGTCTTGACCTTAAAGTGTTAAGGCCTGTAGGTTTAACCTCATCACGTTTTTAAGGTTCAGCAATCTGAAATAATGTACTAGTTTTCTTACAATAATTACATTTTGACTGAAATAAAAGTTTTCGACCTTTGGTGTCATTGAATGATCTTTGTTTTGGTGCACTAGGCTGACTCAGCAAACTAGAATGATTATTGCAAATTACTTGTGGGTTATTGTAAATACTTATTCGCGTTGTGTTTTTTCTCAATCTTTATCAACCGTTAGAAACAACAATATCAACGGAAAAGTGACGGCTGATGACGTTGACGTTGAACTTGATCCCGCAATTGTGACGTTGTGGGTGTTCCCGCCAAAGGCGCTGCGTTTATTTTTCTCGACATCCTCCGGGCTACGAAATGATAATCCAAGTCTATGTCACTTCCAAGGGGAAGAGTTAAATGATAGGTCTGGATGTAACGAGTCCATTGCTCAGGCGTTACGTCGCCACACGTGTCAGCCGTCGTATCCGGTGATTAGCCGCTCAATAGTCCCAAGTTTCCGTTGAATCCATGGTGATTCGTCGTAGATTTTTACAACGTCGCCAACATTTTTAAACATTGTTTGAGCATTGCTTCCTGTCGTCTGGTGGTATTGACGCAATGACGTCAAGTACGCATGCCGCCATTGTTCACGGAAGTTGCTGATAAGTTGTCCCTGGCTTCTGGCTCGCGGGTTGAGTTGCGGGTTGGGATTCAGGGACTTCTTCATGTTGGGTAAAGGATCTAATAAGGTTCATGATGTTTTTTGTAACCGAATTTGTTGTTGATACCGGAAGTAGAACCGACAGTGGGTATCCTTTCTTGGACTGGACTGTTGTCGGACCTTTGCCTCGGATAACACGATTTCCAACTATCTCCCAATACTTGTCTGCACTAATCAGTAATGAGATGTTAAAAGAGTCTTCTTTTGAAACCAGGTGTGCAAGTTTGAGCCCACTTAGGTATGGAATTGTTGACATGGTACGATGAAGGTTTCTAAGGTGAACAGCAATGGTAGGTACTATCAGGTCATCGATCGCAATCTTCTCTTTATTATCTGTCAATAAATAGAGTGTTACTTTTTCTTTATAGCTAACTTTCATTGTAGATGATCCAAATGCTGCCAACTGTACCACCTCTGTGCCTGTTCGTTTAAGTAGAAGTCTGTTCTGTCACGAACGATCTCTATGCCCTTTCATTAAACAATATATTCATGTCTGCTTGATAACATTCGGATGTTACCTTAGCAACAGCGGTCTTCAACAGAACATTAGGTCTAGGCTGGGTGGTAAAATGAAGTATTGTTGACTGATCGGAACCGGATGTAACTATATCTCGGTTACCGGAAGGAGGGGGCTGTGGCGAATCCATTGGCTGTACCCGCCAAAGGTGTTTAAGTGGGGGTTGGGGCTGGGGTAAAACTTGGGGCTGTAGCATTAAGTTCTCTAAATGGGGCTGGTTGGCTGTCTTGCTGGTCACATATGCTAGTATGGTTGCAGCTCCGACTTAAGTGGTTGGATCTGCAAACGGCAATTCGGTGGTTTCCTAGACAATAATTATTTGGTTTTTACAATATTTTTTAAGATCAAAGGTGTTAGTTACCTTTTTCAGTCTTTAGCAAAGTTATAATCGTTGCAGAATGATCATATAAGGCGATTTGGTCTTTGGAAGGTTGTCATCTGCTGGTTCTGCGTGCTTGTGGAGCTTTGTCTCGTTCTGGTGTTAAATGAGGCTGTAACGTTGTTTATTTTCGGTGTATGGGATAGCTGTCCAGACTCTAGAATGTTGATTTCTTTTTTTAAAGTTTGACGTAAATCCGGAAGTTGTCAGCTACAGTTGCCATGGACACGTGTCATATTTCTTATGATTTCTGTTGGAAGCTTCTCTAGCACCACGGGAACCAGTAGATTTCTCTACGAATCTCGTCACTTTCCGAGTGACTGTAATCCTCTAATATAAGACTCCATTTTCTCTTGAAATGACCTCAGACTAAGAAGGTTACATGTTGGACGTGTTAATTGAAACACATCTTGCATTTATGCATGTACGATTTTATGCTCCTGTCCAAAATGTCCACGCAGTAAATCAATTGCTTTTATGTAAATGGAATGGGTCAATGGGAATCCCTCTATCACTTTGGCTGCATCATCTAAAAGAAAGGACCTTAGGTAGCTGAACTTTTGAACGTCTGATAATGATTAGTTGTTATGGACACTAGACTCGAACGAATCCCAAAATGTCTGCCATTCCAGTATGTTTCCGGTAAATATGAGTAGGGTGAGCTTCGGTAATTTATGAAACTGTGAGGACTGACTGGATTGTATAGAAATGTGACTTACCTCTCTGCCGGAAGTGCTGTCAAAAGTCTCAGTGGAATATTCTGCGGTGTTGGCACTGTTTGTACTGTTGTAGTTTGCTCGTCGTGCGGTGTATGTCGGGAATTGATAACGTCATTTATAGCGCCTTGCATAACGAGACGTTCCGCGCTTACGTTAACGTCACTTCCGGCTTTACATTGTTTTTTTGTTGTCACTATATATGATTGTTGATCAGTAAAGGTTGTCAAGTGATTATACACCCGCACATTGTTGGTG
>JAULCC010173562.1:0-13176 GCA_032358795.1 Nuttallia obscurata
AGTGCTATACACTGGGCACGTTAAAGAACCATAGTTCTCTACAGAAGAGTTCTGTGTATCCGCTTCCCTCTCTGGGAGGTCCATTAGCCCTAGCAGAAGTGACGTAAATCAAACAGACAAACAAGTAACAGAAGGAGATGGGAGACAATCATATTGTCGTAATGACGAAAATTACTTGTAACCCTGGGAACTAATCAGAAACTCCTGCATTGAAAGCCGAACAAAGTTAGAACTACAACACCAAGTGGCTGCACCATTTGTATAAATATGCTATTTAATGATGCTACATGTTTAGTGAATGACTACATCTGGCAACTTCACAAAAATCCTCAACTTATTTTAATTTCTTTTTCTGTCTGCATTATTTTTTAATTTTTTTCTTTCTCGTGTGAAATTTGTTGGTTTTCGTAAAAAGCTGTTAACAAGATAACTGTGTTGTACCTGTAAACAAATGATATGCTAAATTAGTCACATCTCAAGGCTACCTTTAGATTCAACGTTAAACTGAATACGAGATTTCGTATGGTTTATTTATATTTCTTGATTGATGCCTTTGTCAATTATAAAAAATGAAATATTTATCTTTGCCACACCGACATTGCGATAACGGGAGACAAAAAGTATTTCCCATTCCTCATTATTAAATCTTTTCATCTAAAATTGGTGCTTTCGCATGTGCTTCATTTGTATTTGCAGGCTTTTGTGTTGCAAAGGGACGGTGGTTAAACTTTCTTATCTTCTAATCGCATATCAAAACGTCACCCTATTATGACGTACCGTTTGGGTCAAAAGTCTACTTAGCCAGCTGAACTTACAAAATATGTAAGTGCACCATCATATTTGTTAGTGCACTTACATATTTTATAGATGCGCCTACAAAAATAGACAAACCTTGAAACATTGACTCCCAACCGTACTTTATCTGTTAGAGTGTGGTGTAATAGTTTTTACTAAGCTGTTTACATGATCGATTTCAAATGTGCGGTCTCTCTCACCCGAATTGTCAGGAACTTGATTATGAAATAAATATCTATTTTTTTTTTTTGCCTGTAGATTTATGCTGATATTTCTCATACATTCTGTGTTTAAAACGGCGCAAATGTTAGCTTTTTTTCTGTTAAAAAACTTGTTTATGGTGAAAAAATAAGTGAGCTATGTGTTGACCTTAAAAATGCTTAGGAAATGATAAATAACGTATAAACAATTATCCATTTAAAGTAATTTTCTGATTTTGTCTTTGATGTGATGTAATGACATGATAACAGAATTACGTTATAGCTTACATGATACATTTGCATGTATCAAATACAACTAGAAAGAAATCGAAAAAAATAAATAGTACTTCTGATATTGTTCAGTTCTAACGATTTCCTTCACAGGCAACCATTACGCATACAATGCAATTTTTCATAAGATGTGTCAAATTTAATGAGCTCATCCATAACGTCTCTCCAATACGTAGCCTGACTGATCAGTTTTGTTGCCCATTTTTTTATTTACAAGTAATGGTATCAGAAAAATCATGATTAAGTTCATGTATGTCTTGGTCTTAAGTCAGATATTACTTTGTATTTGATTTGAATGTTTTGAAAGCAAGTATTTGTTTGGTGTTCAGATGTAATGGATGTTTTGCTTCATATAGAAAAAAACAGAGCTTCAAAGTCCACTTGAAAAATGTAAAGGGGATTAACTTAGCTATTCTGTACTAAGTACATCATTAACACAGCTATTATCAGATTTTGAGTGACGAATGACCTTGCAATCACTTGTGACAGAAACTCAATACAAGATTCAGACAAAAGGCTAGGCGTTTTTGCCCTGTAACCCATCACTTTCTGGTTTTGTCAATAGAAATAAGAAATCAATATTTATAAGACTGACATTTTAAGAGTTGGTTTTGTGTGTTAAAATTCAAAGCTATACAGTACAATAGCATAACATAAATCCATACAATAAATACAGTGGATGCAGTTATTCCATAGCCTGTCTGTCTATAGGGGACGTATATTGCTGTATATAAGAGATGTGGCCGTAGGATATTCCATACAACTCTAAAAATGATTTCTTAGGGAGAGAGAACCACATCTTCTGACTTTTGACCCACAACATAACTTTGCCAGCCAACACAGAAATGTGTTATATATAGTATAAGTTTAATACACATACACAAACCCACACACGAATGCACTCACGCCACTGATTCTTTTACTAACCGTCAAACATTTAGAATACTTGCTTTCATGGCCAATGAACACTATATTTTGATTGTACTATAACTTTTTAAAATGATGTGCGTTAGTTTTAATCAGACAAAAGGAGCGGATAAAAAACTTATGTCATTTATATCTGTACTATCAATGGTTCTGTTATATATGTGCGATCAACTGCTTCTGATATATTTGTTCTATCAACTGCCTCTGTTATATCAGAACAATCATCTACTTCTGATTTATCTGTACTTATATCGACACTATAAACACTGCTTCTGTTTTATCTGTACTATCACTTTCTTCTTTTATATCTTTACTTTCAACTTCTTCTGTTACATATGTACTAGCAACTGTTCTATTATACGGTATCTATACTACCAAATAGAGTTGCATCCAGGCAACAAGTTGTGAGCTTTAATCTTAACTTGACTATCAAATTTTGCTAAATGGCCCTTTTGTCAATAAACTGTTCATCAGTATAAACCGAAGTTCCTGTTGTTCTCAAAAGAGAACAAAATACCGAGACTTGCCCAGCAATTAATTGATGACTCATTTGTTCACGACTAGACGCGTTTCACAGTTTTTCCTTGCAAAACCTGAAATTGATCACTGTTGAAACAAGCAATGTCGGGATTTACTTATACAATAATCTGTAAGACACTGTAGAACACGTTATGCAACAAAAACGACAACATATATGTCTACCCTCATGTGCTACAAAGTTTTTTTCTTGCTTCTTACATTTTAGTTCTTACACTGGAACCACTTATCATGTTGAAGAGTTCAACTTAATCTTAATTAAAAAGTTACATCTAAACGTTATAATCTACTTCAATGATATTATTATAGGGTATGCTTTTGCCAAAGATCTATAATAATTATTTTATCAAAAATTTAGAAAATTGTCTCTGAGTGGCATTGTCTTAGATTCCTAACCATCATTAGAATTAAATAAGCGTTTTATTTTGACCGCAAGTCTGGTGTTCATTATTTTGCTCTTCATCGAGCCGAAATAACATCCAAGAAATAAACAAGCCACCAAGCTCAAGATCTGTTCTCACTTTATCTAGTATATCAACTAAACAATTAAACAACCAAATCAAGAGCTGAACGATGATGAGACCAAGCCTAACCAACATGGACAACATAGATTTAGAAATTGGAATTGCAATCGTTACTTTGGATATATAAATCCAGCCATAAACCAAAATAACCATATGTAGACTATTTCTCATCGGACTGGTAATGAATGCTAAAGACATAGACATTGCTGGATAACTAACGCATGCCATAGCAACACTGTCAAAACTGATTGGTATTGATTTAATTGAGACGTAATTGGTGCTTCAAACTGTCAACTTTGTTTTACAACACAAGAGGACCATGATGGTCCTATAATCGCTCAACTAAAATTTTCACATACACAATACCTAAACTCTAAACAGGGTCACCATCTGAACAAAATTTATAGATGGCCCGTGTATGATTCATATAGAATATCTCATTTCAAGCTAATTTTCGAAAAAACAACAACATTGAATTATCATAATATAAGCGTAAAGTAAAATAAGGTAGCGTACCCATGAACCTGGACATATAAATCTAACCCAAGGGTCACCATTTGAATAAAATTAGTATAAGACCTACGCATAATGTTATCAACAACATATTTTGACTTTAGCATACATGTTTTCAGAGTAAAATACTCTTTAAGTTTTCACCATATGTGTCTATGTTAAAGAAGACATGTATAAGGAAGGCCGATTCTGACCCCAAGCTGAACACGTGAACACAGTCGGTAGAAAACTTGATACGGTAATAAACACAAAATACCCAAGCTCTATCTTGTATAGTTTCAGAGAAAAGAACACTTTTCAGTTTCCGCTATATAAGTCTATGTTTTTATATATAACACTAACCCCGCCCCCTGGCGGTAATGTGTTTTTACCGACCTGGCTTGAAGAAATTTGATAAACATTTCTGTGAAATTATTCTGAAATTGAGCCTGTGTTTAATGGGAGAGATTTTTAAAGATTTTGATACAGGCATATAGTGAAAACAAGCCCCGCCCCCCTGGTGGCCATTTTTTACGAATCACCATGGCTTTTAGGAATTTGATAAAAGGTCATCAATGAATACTTTGTGTGAAATTGTTTTGAAAATAAATCAAATCTTTTAAATGAATCTGTAAAAGGCCTTACCCTGAAACATTCCTGTGAAGTTGAAAATGGCCAAGTTTTTTAGGAGTAGATGTTGTTTGAAGGAAAGTGTTGACGACGGTTGGGCGGACGACGGACATTCCCTTTATTCAATAGGTAAACCTTAAACACTTTATGCTCAGGTGAGCTAAGAAAGACAAAAATCAAAGTCAGCAGATTTTAATGCGGAAAATTAAGGAGCAGACACATAGAAGAGTTTGTTTTAATTTTGATTGGATAACATGCTTGTACAAGAAATCTCTTACGTTATAAATGCATTTAACTGCAAAAGAAGGTCTTTTTCGGGAATATCTTAACGATTTGTTGATAGAAATGTCGATATGACATTACAGATTGTCGGAACTGTAAATGCCATTACCGTTCAAACGCGGAAACAGTAGAGATGTTGAAACCGTCAGTGTTTATGTAAGGATTGCTTGGTTATAGCTCGTAATCTCATAAGATTGTTTCAGTCTTGGTAGGACTGTTACAGCTAACAAAGTCTAGACAGCAAAGTCAGAAGCAAAGTTTGGTAATCTCTGTTAAAAGCAGGCTGATTAGATATTAGTTTTGTCGACAAATATATCACACTAAATTATCTTCAGAAAACTTGTCCCTGCCATAATTCTTTAATTTTTGGGGAAGCATTACTCATGTCTACACTAATTATCCCATCTAGTTTCTCTACAGGTGTATACTAGGATTCTATCAGTTTACCATTATCTCGCTATAATTATAAATAATGAAAATATACCACATCTATATATAACTCTTTTCATATATGACAAACGTTTAAGAGTGCTTTTCATGACATTATTACCTCCGATCACCAGGTTCTAAATTGGCCGTTAACAGATGGAGCAGGTTGCAGCCACAGCACATTGGCTTACACCTATACAGGTACCCATTTATACACAGGTGTGGGGTTAGGTACATGTGGAACCATTCGATCCTGAAGACTGCCTTCAACCATTAGAAGACGAGTGTCCCCACATAGCTATTGGTTGTTTGACACCAGTCTGCGGTTTGAAATACTAGCACTGAAACATTGCCATATTTACATCAGTTTGGGAAGATCTTAAATATTATCCATTGGCGTTGATCAGTATTAGGCATTGATTGGTTGATTGACCTAATTGGGTTTAACGGCACCGCGAGGTCATAATGCGCCGATATATTAGGCATTTATTCCATTCCGACCATTGAAGCTCATTTGTACACGAACCACTATATATGTAGTGTGAAAACATCAAAGTAAAGGACTTTTATATCAATTAGTTCAATTCAAAAGTGTAGTTTTAACATTTTGTTTCGAACTAATTTTACTGAATGCATGCACATGTATTCAGTATTCACAGCAAACACGATTGCATATACTCATACGCGCCACGCTTTTAGGTTAGGCCTAAAACAAACACACATTTTACCAAATCCAACGAGAGTTACTGACATTAAAACAGTACTATACCGGAGCGGTACGGTTAGCAATATCTGTATCTTGGTAGTTTTACCACAAGTTACTCTAGCTGACATTTCTCTATAAGCACCTTTAAAATCTACACTATGTATTTTGACTTAAGAAATTTGCATAAAATCTTTTGTCCTTAATTCCTCCTAAACCAGTGGTTGGAATGTTTTCAAACTTTCACATACTAATAACGCCATATCAAGATGATCGCAGTCTATTTACTTTTTTCAGCCTAATTTCCTATTGAAGTTATTGTCCTTTGTATCATTTCGCGTTACAAAACCTTGTGTCTTTAATAATAGAACTGTTTTCAAACTTTCACATATTAATATCTTCTATATGAAGATGATCGTCTACTATTAACTTTTGCATCACCATTTGCTACAGGAGTTATGGCCCTTTGTATTATTTTGGGTTGCAAAACTTTGGTCTTCAACAACTCCATAACCAAAAGTCAGAATGTTTTCAAACTTTAACATATTTATGACCTCAATATGAAGATGATCACCTCCTATTTCTTTTTTTATTGCCAGAGTTTTGCAAAACTTACCAATGCCAGAATTCTCGCATTAGAGGTGGTGGTATACCTCAAAATAGAAAATTATGTCATGATCCAAAAATGGCAAATTAGGTTTTGGGTTAATGTGAACGCAATGAAATATTGTTTGCAGTTTATCTCTGACTTCAAAAGAATGATGAGAATACGAGTGTATTCTGGAGTGTATAAAAAGGTTATTTTTCATGTTAATTCCTATTGGTGATATTGAAATAAATTATTTTCCCCACTCACTCCTAATGAATTTACAAGAAAACTTCTGTAGATGGTCCTTGATGAAGGGGTTCCTCCATACAATAGCTATACCTCTTTGCTAGTTACATCATTCTATGACAGAACAGCGTTGGTGGGGGCATTCGTGTCCATGGACACATTTCTAGTTTTTAGCTCACCTGACCACAAAGTGGTCAAGGGTGAGCTTTTGTGATCACCCTTTGTCTGTGCGTCTGTGCATCCGTCCATCAACTTTTTCTTTTAATGACTTCTCCTTAACCACTAACTGGATTTTGTTCTAACTGGGTCTGAAACATCATGGCATCAGCCTTTCTCAATTTTGTTCAAAAGTTCCAGTCCTATGAAAAACATCCACCAGAGCTAAAAATAGAAAAAAACTTTGGAAGACTTCTTTTCACAAACCTTAAAGACTAGAGCTTAGATATTGTGCATATGTCATCATATATAAGTACTCTACCTAGTTTTTTCAAATGGTGACCCTGTGGTCACAGTTGGCCTCATTGGGTGGAGCATTTTTTTACATAGGCTCAAGGGTGAAAACTTAAAATATCTTCACCTCAGAAATCATACAGACTAGAGCTTAGATATTTTGTTTGTAACATCATATATATCTTTACCAAGATTGTTAAAATCATGACCCTGGGGTCAAAGTTGACCTCGCCCTAGGGATGTCTTGTTTCACATAGACTTATATAGTTAAAACTAAAAAAATCTTCTTCTCTAGAATCATACAGACAAGAGCTTAGATATTTTGTGTAACATCATTTGAAGGTCCTTTACCAAATTTGTTAAAATCATGACCCTGGGGTAAAAGATGGCCCCGCCCTGAGGAAGTCATGTTTTACATAGACTTTTATAGTAAAAACTTAAAAAATCTTCCCCTCTAAAATCATACGGACTAGAGCTTAGATATTTGTTTGAAACATCATTGATAGTCCTTTACCAAGTTTGTTAAAATCATGACTCTTGGGTCAATGTTGGCCAAACCTTAGGGAGGTGTTGTTTTACAAAGGCTTATATAGTTAAAACTTAAAAAAATCTTCTCTTCTGAAACCATTCAGACTATTGCTTAGATATTTTGTGTGTAACATCATATGTAGGTCCTTCACCAAGTTTTTTAAAATCATGACCCAGAGGTCAAAGATGGCCCTACCCTAGGGAGGTCTTTTTTAACATAGACTTGTATTATGAAAACTGAAAACATCTTCTCCTCTGATACCATATAGACTAGAACTTAGATAATTTGTGTATAGACATCATATATAGGTCCTTTACAAAGTTTGTTGAAATGGTGGCATTGAAGTCAACTTTGACCCTACCCTAGGGTAGTCTTATTTATATAGCCAAATTATATAATGAAAACTTAAATAATCTCCTCTAATACCATATAGACTAGAGCTCAAATATTTTTATTGAAATATAATATATAGGTCTTCTATCAAATTTGTTCAAATGGTAACCCTATGATCAGATTTGGCTCTGCACCATGGTTCTCTTTTTATACATAGACTTGTATAGAACAAACTTATATCTTCTACATAATTATCTGAAACCTTATAAAGCCTACCCATATATAGGTCCTTTACGAAGTTTTTTGAAATGGTGACCTTGAGGTCAACGTTCACCCTACACTAGGGTGGTCTTATTTTCATAGACAAATTATACAATGAAAACTTAAAACATCTTCTCTGAATTCATACAGACTAGAACTTAAATATTTTGCTTGAAACATAATATATAGTTACTCTATAAAATTTGTTCAAAGGATTACCCCATGGTCAGAGTTGGCTCTCCTCCATGGTTGTCTTTTTCACATAGTCTTATATAGAACAAACCTATAGCTTCTACATATCTGAACGGTTCGTTATATAGAACAAACTTATAATTTCTACATATCTGAAACTATCTATACATGCTAGAGCTTATATAATTTCTGTTTCATCAAAATACTGATGATCTATCAAGATTATTCCAATGGTTAGACCATAGTAATTTTGTAAAGATGAATTTTCAGATGAGCGATTACAGGACCATCATGGTCCTCTTGTTATAGTAATGTAAGTGGTATGGTACTGGTATGGTGCATGCTGAATGAACGAGGCAATGCTAAAATGTCGGAGTCATAGAGTACATAGAGATCCAGCACATAAGTGAAAAGTGAATATGTCCCACTTTTTTCCCTTTAATCTGGTGTTAATCGAAGGAGTAGAATTAGACAACTATAATTGGGTAGGCATTTTTTCCAATGTAGGTAGTATTGTTTTCTATGTTCAAACGCCAGACGGAATCCATTATCGCCCGTCACAATGTCATACTGTGGCAGAATATCAATTTGTGCCAAGAGATTTATAAATGTCATGAGAGATTTTGAAATTGTAAACGTTCATAAAGCCATTTGGACTCGGACAAAAATGTTATCAAAGATTCATAAACAGAAAGGACATTAATCCAATATTCCTAGGAGAAAATATTAGGCTGTATTTCGTATCTGACATCTGCTAGAATTGACTTGATAGATAATATTGTCATAAAACTGTATCTATATAACAAAAGGTTCGTGCTTCGTTCAGATTTAATTCCTCTCGAGTTTCGGGAAATATTTACAATAAACATCACATTTGAATGTCTGCACAAAGTCTTATTTTTCAGGCTGTATCATGGTTGTCTTGTATCATATGACTAAACATGAAGTCTGGATATGTTGATTTGAAAACGTAGGCTTCTAACCAGTGCAAACGAGGTTTTGATCCTCATTTATGTGAGAAATATGGTTCTGATTTAATCTCCGGACTTAGGATTTCCCAGGCTTTTCCAGTTTGCTCTTACAATAAAGGCCACAAAAACGAGTGTGAGTCATAAAAATTGTAAGAAATTATTTCTTTTAATTTTATTTTTTTTAACCTGACAATCGACACAGGCGAATTTTTCGACATAAGTTTGAAAGCTTATTGCAATACTAACTTATCGCATATGTAACACACCGGTCCTACACTGACCAATTGATGTGAAGTTTTAACATTTGTGAGCCTAGATCCACCTCTATAATATTTTCAGCCTCAGTTATTTGGCACAAGGTCATTTGTTTGGTAACATGTTTTCGAGGTTTTGTGAATTTGTCTATTTTAGCAATGTATTCTCTGACGTTTAGTTTGAAAATAGAGTTTTGTAAATTTGTGTCTAATTTAGCAACTGACTGTTCCAAATTAGGAACCAAAGGGGCTTAAACAAATTTGCTGTCAATACATATTGCTCAAGTTCATCCTTTAGTTTGTAGTAACATGAAAATCTGGATGTATGCCTTTGACAGTTGTTTTAAAATAGTGTTTTGTGACTTTTTTTATTAGCATATGTCATTTCCAAATGAGGGACCAAAGGGGCTAAAACATATTTGCTGTCAATATATTATGTTCAAGTTTATCCTTTAGTTTGTAGTAACATGACAATCTGAACGTAAGCCTCTGACAGTGAGATACCTTGAAGAAAGAAAACTCCGTTCTTGTAGAATGTGAGAATGACGTTTAGAGTAATGAAAGTCTCTAGTTTTTAGGACAACTGTTAAGGATATAAACGCACGTGCATTTCCTTAAGCCAACCCTGATGCTAAAGCCGTTGACGTTTGAAACATGAGCAGATTAACATATCTTTCAATGACTGCTGGAATCCTTGCAACTGAATATGTTGACAATTGACACAAAGCCAAACAAGGGAGCAGTTTCATCAGCTTGTACTTTTGAACTGTGGGTCAAAATTATCCTTAATTTATCCAGAGCTGATATTAATGTAAAGTCGTCAACAGCGAGACTCGCTTATTATCCGGATCAAAATAAAAACAATTACCGAATTAATAAAATGGTAAACTGCGATATGGCTCATATATATTTTACTTGGTTTCTTATTTTTAGAAATGAAACTCTACACATAAGTGTCGGGATAGTTGTGAGTGATGTCTGTATTTGAGTTTTGTCAATCTTTATCCGCATTTTAGCCCAACGTCGACTCGTCGATACAATGGATAGAAAATAATTATTCCAAGACATAGTAATTTGAATTCAATTACCAGAATGGCTGCTAATGTTTCCTGAATAAAAGTTCAGTAAACGATATTTTATTTGCTGTTAATGTTTGATAAAAACAACAGTTTTGATTTTCGAATGAATACATACATGTAAGTTGAAAACTGACCAGAGTTTAGAAATGTTATCTGTAAGTCTGATCCGAGTTTCGTATTATTTTTTTCATATTACATGCCAGCAAGATTACATGTATACACTTAAAAACACAATACCCTTTTGTATTTGCTTTATTAAAGTATAATGTGTTCTAAGAATTAAAATTACAATTAAAATCGGATTTGATTTTTGAAAAATTAAACTTCTTGTCCAAATATGATTACGTGTGACAACACACGTTTGTGACTTAAAATCCAAGAGAAGCCTTTCTGTATACGTCAGGCACGTGAACAATGTACAGTTTTTTACTGACAACTTTCATGATATATCCATGTTAAACGCAGAGCACACCTTGTATATCTAAGACTTCGAAGGAAATTACAAATGTCTCAGCCCTATTTTGTAATCTCATAAATCAGGCCGACGATTTTTTTTGAAAAGCTAATTCTACCATATTCAATTTTCATTTCCCGATTTGTCTACGAATAGGATTTTGTAGTATTTCTCTTTCTCTACAGATGGAAATGTAATAGTACAATTAGGGAACGCCTGTGATTGCGTGCCATTTCGCATGAAAGAAAGTGTTAAATACATGATTTCAACTGAACAGTGTGTCTTGCATCATGAAGAAATGAATTATAGGACCGTGTTGGCCTTAAGCCTGGTAGGGGCGACCGTGATAGAATATGCAAACAGCTTGGCACCAGATTAGTCGCCGAGTAACCGGATTCAAGCTGTTTGACACTCGGCCAATTGTTTCTCCAAATATTGGGCGGTTCTGATGAATTTTGAAATCTAAGCAGACGACAGCCTAAGCAGACGACATTTTTTTCATAAGGCTAAGGGTTAAAATGTTACTGACCTAGTGCGAGAAGTAGCATCACATTAACTTAATTTCCGTCCAACGAATGCACGATCGTAAAAAATATAGTTTTCCATGTGGCTTCGTGTTAAAACTATAGTTCTTGCTGACCAACTGAAAATTGAGTGCATTTCTCATGTCGTACATAGAGGCAAAATTGTTAAAGATATATATACATCTCCCTCATTTGGTCGTTCTGAAAACAAATCATTCGGGATTCTCTTACGTGAAAAACAAGATAAATGAAGATTTATCCTGCTCCATATTTGCAAATTAAATTTTATATTGCTTCGTGAAACTGTTATTGTCAAAAATAGAGGATCTTACATGAGTGTTTATTCAATATCATATTTATAAAACGAGTTGACTGAAAACATATGACACGAGTCTTGGCGAGTGTCATATGGTTTTAGTCAACGAGTTTCATAAATATGATATTGAATTAACACCAATATAAGATTCTACTTATCACATAAAGAGAAGTTTAAACAAAAATGCACACTGTGCGTGTTTTATCAACCAGTTTCAAGTTGTATTTATGTAACTAGTTACATGTGATATTTATGTCACTGCTTTATGTCACTCCCAGAAGCCAATGTATGTGATAAAGCAGATTATGACATTTCTATTCAAATACTAGTAATTTAAAATTTAATTTCCAATTCACCCAATTTGTAAACAGCTGACTATACGCGTGTCAAGTTGACTAGGACAAAGAGCTTCAATTTAATGTTAAACCAAGGCAATAGCTTTAGATCAGGTTAAAATCGGTAAAGAAAAAACATTAATAGAGGAATCTAATGATTCCATTAAAACATATTATTGTGACAACATTGGCTTTTTTAAAGAACGTTATCAATTCAGCTTCGTATGTTAAAAAGCATTCCGAAAACATTGACTGACTTGAGTATCCGACATGCCTATCAGAAACTATTACTTTTGCATAGAAATTCCTTTCTAAACTATTCACCTGCAGGAAGTGCATTGATTGAACACATACGAGGTTTTTATCGGTTTAACGCGAAGCATTTAGCATTGTCAGCAGTTATCAGATATCATTAGCCAAGTATATTGAGATACTTTGGCGAACTCATTTCAGTAATATATTACGGGAAAAGACCAACATAAACAAAATACGACAGTGTTAACCCATAGCTAGCTGAAAAAAGTCGTATGCTGAAACTGCCTAAAATTTAAACTTCATCAGAATCGCAAAATATATGGAGAAACACTTGGCCGAGTGTCAAACAGCTTGGATCCGGATTAGACGCCGAGTTTCAGCATCTAATAAAGATCAAAGCTGTTTGTAAATTCTATCACGGTTTCGCCTAAGTAGGCTAAAGTACACTATTTAGCTTTACATTTCTCTTTGGCATTTCACGCAACTCTCTCTCTCTCTCTCTCTCTCTCTCCCTCTCTCTCTACTCCACACACTTATTTATCTATATATGTACGTACTTTTATCATTATTTGAATGAC
>JAULCC010173673.1:0-13175 GCA_032358795.1 Nuttallia obscurata
AAGTGGGGGTGGTGGTAGAGAGTGGGGGTGGTGGTAGGGAAGTTGGGATGGTGGTAGGGAGTGGGAGTGGTTGTAGGGAATAGGGGGGGGTAGGGAAGTGGGGGTGGTGGTAGGGAAGTAGGGGTTGTGGTAGGGAATGGGAGTGGTGGTAGGGAAGTGGGGAAGATGGTAGGGAGTGGGAGTGGTTGTAGGGAGTGGGAGTGGTGGTAGAGAAGTTGGGGTGGTGGTTGGGAAGTGGGGATGGTGGTAGGGAAGTGGGTATGGTTGTAGGGAGTGGGAGTGGTGGTAGGGAAGTGAGGGTGGTGGTAGGGAGTGGGGGTGGGAGTGGTTGTAAGGATGTGAGGTGAGGAATACGTTCACCTAGAATTAACATGCAGTGTGGATTTTGTTATGTCCATGTAGACATAATTTTTATGTCAATTATTTATCTGATGGAGTATTTTTACCATACAATCGTCACAAGTATATTAAGATGGAGTGCGAGACTTACATACTGTTTCGATTCATAAGCACTTAAGAAAAGTTTCAATTTCGGGAATGTTCCGAATTGTGATATTAACAATTCAAAATCCTACCCTCCCCTTCTATTTTATAGTAATCGCTGAGGTAATCCGATTTATTAGGCAGACGAAAGAACAGACTTCACTTTTCTTTCAAAACAAACGACACATATGGCATTTACGAAACATTTTGTCGTAAGATTTTTCGTATGACAGAAGGCTAGGTTATTGAGATCAAAGACGAGTTTTATCAGTACCACTTACTCCAATGTGTATCCGTAAATGCCTGCCAAGTCTTTTCAAAAGGTTTATCATTCTCTCTAAAACAAATGTTTGCTGTGTGAAGAAATGTGTGTACGGCGGTAACATATTCTGTGATAGTCCCTGATAAATTATCTCTTTCTAAGGGCAATCCTGTTACATTCTATTACCGTATCAATCCAGTAACAACAGCGATATTTACTAACAGGTTTGTCATAGATTTGGAAACAATGGACTCGCCAGTCGAATTGTATATAAACTATATGGCACTTAACACAGCGTCTCTGTTATACCTTCTCTGTTAATGTTGTACACCTATACCTGTAGATGAGCCAACATACATGTTTAATAAGACGAATGGGGAATTCCTGTAACATGTCAGTTCAGGGCCTTGCTAACAAAGACATCGATGTTAAAACCAGTATTGTACATGTAAAATCCCATGTGATAATGGACAACAAAATATTAGTGATATGAATATATAAAATCGTGACATACATGTTCACACGTATTCAGTTTGGACATTGTTTTCTGTTTGAAAACATTATACTCTGCCGTGATATAGAATACATTTCTATACCAGCTCCGTAATATGTAACAAAAGATTTAGGCATAAACTCATTATCAGAAATATATGATTATGATTAGCTCAAATATATCACGTGATAGCAGTCAACCAACGAAATACGACTGATATTGAGCATGATACGGAGTCCATGCTGAAGAAAGTGCTATAATTTCTGACCCTTGCACTTATTTAAAGACCCAAAACGAAACTTAGTTACGACAATTTGTTTAAAAAATATGTCCGTGTTGTCATCATGTGACTCGCTTGTGACGGTGCGGCTTTATACCAAAGCCAAACGGTCACGTGATATTTTATTGGAGCTATGCAGTCCATTAAGAGTATGATAGAGAGTATGGCTGATCGTACTGCGTTTATTGCAATCTTGGTTAAACATTGCTACCAGGTTATCACAGGTCGAGGTAAACAAATTGACTTAGACTTGTCTCAACTATTTTATCTCAATTTTGGTCATTAATGAACTCGCATAATCCAACTCAAGCCATTAGTGCTGGGGCATATATTTAAAACTTAAACATTTGAGAGAAATTTTGTGCAGTTAACATGATTATAAATTTACTCCTGTTGATTACTTTTGAAATTGGTAAGTCATGCTATTTTATTATTGTTTATCAGTTTTACAATGGCTGTTTTAATAAATAAATGAATTACGAAAAATAAAGTTTCATTGTGTACATAAAGATTTCTGTAACAGTAGCAACTGATTAAACGGATTTTTATTTGTAATTTCAATAATAATAATAATAATGATAGTAATAATAATTATTATAATAATGATAAAAATAATTATAATAATATAATTATAATAATAATAATAATAATAAAGAAAGCGATCAATGTTATAAGATCCCCTATTATTAAAAAAAATAAATATATAGGAATATTACATTGTAACTTGTCCATGATTTCCGCCTGACGTCGAAACTGTAGGAATAAAACGCCGTAAAGTCTCCAATGACTTTAAAAATATAAGAAAAATGTATCCAAAAAAAACTAAAATATACCCATGACGTCGGAAAAGTAGGAAATTTCTTCATCGTAAAGTATCCATCATGTACATAATACATCAAAACTGAAGCAAATCTACGTCGGAAATTGTCTATATATCCCATCTGCCCGGTTGACTCCAGTAGTAGAACGTCAGCTTCCGGTGAGGGAGTCCGCGGGTTTGTTCCCTAGCCCTTCCCTCTCTCTGTGACGTCCATTAGCCCTGGCTGACATAAATTGACGTAAAGCAAACAAAAATTTTTATATCCCCAAGACGTCGTACAATAAAAACAAACCTAGCTATCCAACATTTGATGGAGTTTATTGAGTCTATTCTCTAATAATAATTCATATCCATTATGCTTTGAAGCCCATGAAGAATATTAGATAACACATATGAATGATATGACTGACAGTATATACATACTTATAACAAATATAAAATTGATAGAGTTTGAAACTAAAGCCAGCTCAGTTAAGCTGATCTAAATTTGAGCTATAAGATAAAAATTAACATTTTCATAATGAATTGAAAGCCAAATTAGATATTTCTATCAATATTACACGGGGAAAATTTGATAAAATTTCACAAATCTGCGCAAAATGGAAGAGATGTTAACATTTATATTACAATTACAATAAACATAGATACAAACATATAAAAATAAAGATTTGCTTGATTGATATATTTTTGAGTGTTGGACAGAAACTGGAATTTCATGGTCTCTACTCAGGATTCAAACAGAAGCCAAAAGCAGTTGTGCTTAGAAAACATAACCCTATAAATACTCTTTCTCCAACGAAACGGAACTTGGAGATCAGGAAATGAGGTACAAAATACAGAAAGGACTACAGTTCCAATGTATATTGATGCATACTAGTGACAAAAATTATAGAAGTATATATAAAATATGGAAATCTAATTATAATAATTATTTAAAAATAACTCTTCATTTCGAATGGCAAACGCTTATAAATATAGATAGATAAGTTTCTTTTACAGATTCGTGGAATTTATTAATGATACAAGCTTCTGCGTATTTGGCCTACTAGTATTCCAGAGGTACTTCTTAATGTAATGTTTTTAATATCAACGTATAAATAACAAAGCCAATAAAAAATGGTGTTCATCTTCTAGAATATTACAAGTTTTACATTTTCCTTCTGTTGAGTTTGGTGTGTTCCAACGTCCTGCTTCTATTTCAAGCCTATGAGTAGCTAGTCTTAATAAAGTAAGTGCATATCGAATTTTGTTCACTTTACAGAAAGATGAATACTGTTGAAAAAAACACTGCAAATATTTATAATCTATCATTCTATTCTTGCGAAAAACGTACGGTTGATAATTTGTTTAAATTCAAATCTGCTAAAAATTACCAACGCCTTGGACTTACCATATATAAAAACTAGTGATGAAAACGAGTAGCATATTTACTAATCAAGTACTCAAATGACTACTAGTCGAGTACGCAAATGACTGACACATTCATGAAACAGCGATACTTGTGTTTAGATTGCTTAAATATGTGTATAAAGTAATGTTTGTTTAGTGTGTATCCATATTTTATGTACTGTTGATATCTCCAATATCTGTTGATATGCTTTGTAAAATTGTGTTAACTGTTATACTGAGTAAAGAAACAAGCGAAAGTAAATCAGATACATGTACTAGTAGTTAATTTCATTTTTCAACGTTCGTGCGTATATGTGCATGTAAACAAACTACATACGTAAAGCTAGAAAAACAGAGATAATATAATATTCGTATTATTGCTAATATATAAACAAGTTAAATTAGTCTGTTATCATTTGATACATGTTCTGTATTTTTGTGTTGGAATACATACTGTGCGTTTATATTTAAACGAATGAATAGTCAAAGGACAACGCGTCAAAACAAAACTTCGGTATCATTGCGAAATTATACCGTATATATGTATATCTATATTTTAGGTCAGTGTGTTACACTTTTGTTGCCCATTCAACATGGCTCGACAAGCGGGTATCGCACCAATATCTCCAGTCTGAAACCAAGTTTTAGTTCACCAGGTTCTCTGCAAACAGTCGTCACGCATACATTAATCAACAGCGTCAACAGTCATGCAATTTCGGACTCTATTGTTGGAACTATATCTAAATCAGACAGAAATACATTACAAATCAGTCATAGATTCTCAGATTTATATGGCATACATCCCAGTACACCCCTATCAGTTTTGAGTTTTAACTCTTCAAAAATAACAAGCAAACACAGCGGACCGACGTCAAGCTTATTTGTGAAGCAATATAGACCGTCAACCTCTAGTACCGAAAGTAGATATGTAACTTCGAAAAGTATTCTATCGGATTCGACTGTGTCGAATGAATCGCAGTCTGTCGTAGTATCCACTTATATTGCCGCAAGTGATTCGTGGCACCTGTCTGAGTTGTCTTCGACAAATGTATTGTCGTCATTACTGTCCACTTCAGTTCCATATGCAATACTGCCAACACGCTCTTCTTTGTCAGTCATGCCAACAAGTTCTGCCAAATCAAGAGATCAACGATCAAACACGCTGACAGGTCACCAGTTATCAATAACCAGCCATTCACATACCCGGCCGAACGCGATACTACCACATACGACGCATATAATTGCTCCAACGTCGTCACAATCATCAACGTCTGCCATAATGTTTTCACTTGTACCTCCATTGTACTCTGTATTGATACCAACACCATCTATGAAAAATGCAACAACTTTTCATCAAACTGGTTTGCCGGTATGTGCCTATACACGAACTTGCTGTTCCCATGGGTTAAATCAAGTTCCAGTTAGCTTAACATTCGAAGAATCTCTCCAGAGGGGTAAGTTGATTTATGTTTTGTATGATCACCATCGTGGTTTTACGAAATGTTAATAACTATTCAGTATACGGTGTTGATGTATGTGGATATTTTAACATTGAATTCACCAATCATGCTTGAAAATATTCATAGACTTCAACCACGCATACGCAACAGTCAGAGTTAACCGCGACCGTGAAAGAACTTGCAAACAGCTTGGATCCTGATTAGACACCTAGTAGCTCGGCATCTAATCCGGATCTAAGCTGTTTGACAACCGGTCAAGTCTTTCTCCAAATATAAGGCGAATCCGGAGGATTTTTAACCCAGGCAGACGACAATTTCAGCAGACTACAATTGTTTACTGCAGGCAAAGGGTTAAAACATCAAGTTAACTTCATGACAATGTATAGATGTAGGGTTACTGTAGATGACAGAAGAGTGAGTACAATATAGTTATCATTAAAATATCTTTCAATCGTTTATTTTTTTTTCTAGGAATAAAGGGACAATATAAATAAATTAGTTTTTGTGAAAAAGGTTAACAAATAGAGAAAAGAAAATACAACTTCTCAATAGTTAATTTGAATGTATTTCATTTTTGAAATACGGTGGTCTAGTAGCAGGACTTAGGGTCGATAGGTACTGGGTTCAAATCCCACCAAGCCATCAAATTTTTGTGAGCAGCTAAAAGTAAATAGGTGTAACTCTCCTATCATTTTGAATATACTCCTTGTAACAAGAAAGCAAACAATCGTATTATTTAAACTAAGGAGCCTTCATATTGAATTTATATGAACTGAGTGATTAAATGAATTTGTATTGCATGGTACCGTACAATGTGCATGTAAACATTTGTTTGTCATACGCGTGACATACAACAGTATTCAGCAACATAGTTTCTCAAAATGTTAAAAGCTAACCCTTTCACACAGCCGGTTTGTTCGACAGGTTCCACTCTCTTGGAGATGCAAGACATGTGGAATGTTTCGTTAGATGTTCGGATTGCCAGTCCACAACAGCTGCAGAAAGTACTCCATGATTACTTCAGTGTATTAAACACGGGTAATACCTACAGACTGGTACTACGACGGGAGGTTGATATCGAGGAATTATATATTTTGATGGTATGTAATGGAAGGTACTAAGTACCATTTACCGCTTGTTTTTCGTCTTAACCCTTAAAGGTTGATTTCACAAGTGGATTTTTTTTTAAATGCGCCACGCGTTGTGTAAAACGGTATCTAATCATACATTAGTCTTAAATTGTATGTTTTCAGTATAAGTATATAAGAAAACAGTAAACAATAGAATTGCCATTTGTGCTTCCTATAGTGATCACGTAAATCAACGGACAGATATATTTCTGTCCTATAAACATGCCCAAGATATCGCCCAATTTGAGCAATTTTCCGTCTTACCTGTTTTGGTCCGATATAACGATTCTCCGGCATACTCGAAGGACTAATTTGTAACATTACGAAATAAAGATACACAAAACGTCGGGTGATGATACTTGAATTACTTGTTCGAGTATTGAAATATCGCAGAGTCCATTTGTTAGGCCCAGCAACACATTTCTGCCCATGGAAGATAGGGGATTTGCCCATGTAAAATAATCGTATCTTACATATCACGTAACTTTCCTCTTTACGAATAAGTAAATTATTGTTGATGAGAGCAAAACGATTCCATCATTTGTTTACTCATATAGGAAAGGAATATCCCACCCTCGGGATCAGAAATATACGTAGTGACTCGACAAAGCCTCGTCCCTAATTATAGTTTTGACCCTCGGTGGGATATTTCTATTCTACATGAATACTTATGGTGTATTTCTATAATTTTCTCTTGTACATATAGAAGACAACAACAACTGCAGTAATTAAGCTTGCTTAAATAACCGATGTGTTACCGGTAGTTACAAATAACCAGGGTCTAAACAGAAATTAAAATCATAAAGCATTTCCCCGGGTATTAACATCTAAAGTGCAGAATCATATTGTGACTGTCCATCTTTCCATATACTAATAATGATATAAGTGCAGAATCATATTGTGATTCCCATCTTTCCATATACTAATAATGATATATCACTCGCACCACGTCGGCTATGTTTACGAACAAAATTCAGGTACAGTTCGTCACTAAACTGTCCTTCATATTTGAGGTAATGTGTTTACAGAAACGAATGGCATCTTTGATTAAGGCCCTAAATATTTATTTCGTCCTACATAAACTGTAAAGAAATTTCTATTGATTGAATTGATGACAGTCAACAACTGCCAGAATAACTCATTTTTAAATGAAAATACATGCACATGTGACTTTTCTTTTCTTACAATGTCCCATTTGTTCAACATCATGGGGGTGTTGTATTCCGTTGCAAGGGAGTGCGCAAAGTGCGCAAAAAACACTGCATGTGAGGATACAATCTCCTTCGAAAAGTTGAATTTCCTTACATTCACTTTTCACATTAATTTTTAGTCGGTAGTGTAAGAGAGTGGTGAGAAGACTATTACGTTTATTGAAATAATGCCTTCCTCTGTTGTTGTGTTATTGTCGGACACATGAGACATATTTTGTTTATACCATGGGAAGATCCCTGTTAAAAGTTTGGCAAGCTAAACATTACATCTATTGAAAAAAAGTATTGCAGTGGACTGTAATGGAAGATCGTGAGTACGATGTTCGCCAGGACCACCTAGCACTTTGTCATGTAGGATAAATATATATGTCAGTACTACTGGTTTTACCCAGGAAACACTGGCAGTATGTTGAATAGCTTTGAAAAGCTTTTCTTTACAATAGATGCAAAACTTCATTAAAACTAAACGTTACATCAGTAAGTTTCGCGAGATAAAGTTAACGTGCTAGTAAACAATGTTTTACATACTTACAATGGAGTCTTCATCATAACTGTAACTTTATTCTGATTACTGACTTAAAGCTAATTTCAATTACAATTACAATTGAATTAATATAGTTCTCTTTTTGCAGAAAAAGAAAATGGACGTCCATCATTTTCAGTTACAGTTCAACTGCTTAGAAAATGGACAACTGGTAACTGTAACTTTCTATGTTTTTTATCATATATATATTCTCATAAAAGAGCCCCAAAGTGAACTTATATATACATCCAGTTTAACAACAGTAGTAGTTTGTATAATTATGCAATCGTGGTTTAAAGAGTGATTTTAAATGACGTCAATCATTATTGAGAATTCAAAGTGTGATATTAACTTGCATTTCAATTATTTTAGTACGTTTCAGAGAAGTAAGACAAATTTATTTCGATTTAATATGATAAACATTAGCTATTTAGCAAATTTGTTTCCGAAAAAAATGAACACCTATGTTCAATAATTGATCCTTTGATACGATATTGTTCTATATGAGCACATTATACTTGACAAAACAGAGAAAACCAAACTTGGCATAAACTGCTTCAAAATGATAAAGTTACTAAAGAATTTCATAGTGCCAGATCGGGAGGCTATTATCAATAATACACTAGTACAGTATGATATTTAAGTCATGGGTTTAATACACTTTCAGATGTAGTTTTATGTGATAAAACTGTTTACAAACTAAGAATCAATTATCTCGCATGGAAGTTTATTGATATCTGTATTATGCCGTTAACACTTTTGTCATTATAAACATTCACTGTTTACATGAGATATGTGCACGGTTAATGATACTTATAAAGGATATGTGAGAGAAAAAATGAAAAAATCTAGATAAAATATAATAAGATGAATCGAATATGTTTTAGTTAGACAAGAAAGCAATGTACCGCAATCTAAATATGACAAAAACAGCAATGCTAGGTTTACGCATTACTATGTGAAACATTACATTTCATTAAAATGACCAACTAAGCCACATGTATTTCCTTGTTATTTCATGCATTTATATGCTGCACTGTATTGTAAACATACTTTGCATGTTTCTATGTAATGATTATGTTTTATTTACTAACGCAGTGTAATTTACTTACACAGTATCTACTTACACAGTATCTACATACACAGTATCTACATACAAAGTATCTACTTACACAGTATCTACTTACACAGTATCTACTTACACTGTTTCTACTTACACAGTATCTACCTACATAGTACCTATTTACACAGTATTTACTTACACAGTATCTACTTACACAGTATCTATAAACATACACATTGACTCTTCAAAACCAAATTAAA
Source organism: Nuttallia obscurata (assembly GCA_032358795.1). Taxonomy (NCBI): domain Eukaryota; kingdom Metazoa; phylum Mollusca; class Bivalvia; order Cardiida; family Psammobiidae; genus Nuttallia; species Nuttallia obscurata. The sequence continues at coordinate 9,375 of JAULCC010173673.1, forward strand.
AGCATTAAAATAGTTCACTAGTTATTATTGTTATGTTAAAAACATTTTTTCACATAAACTGTTGCACTAATTGATAAACTTGATTATTAAATGTTTCAATATTTGACAACGACCCATGTGCTTCAGTGAAACGAGTGCATAGTTTGCTCTATTACATTATGTATAAACTATAAATATATGTTAACTTTGATAATTAATTAATACTGGGCCATTTATATAAATGGTTAACCGATATATTAAGGGAATGCCGGGTTCATTATATTAGACGACTCAGATCTGAAAATATTGCAACAGAAAATTTTTAGCAAAACATGTAGTAACAAAAAACGGTTGGTCCTAACTAGAGATACTTGCTTTCGGCTTCCCTATTTTGGCGTATTATTTTATAGGGTTAGGGTTAGGGTTAGGGTTATATTAAATTCAGTTTTGGCGGCCACAACCATACAAAGAAGGATCAAGTTTGCATGAAATGCCATGTTTCCAATTACTATTTAGCCTATGCAGAAAAAAATCTGTAAAATACATAAATAAGTGTCCTTCCACATATCCTATTTTACAATATTATCGGAATTTGCTTTGTTATACCATATCGAATTGCTTTAATACAGATGCATATCATAATATAAAATGGTTTTGAACATCTACCACACAGTTCCCGTCTAGAGTTATCAACGTGACTATAGATGACGTTGATGACAACATGCCAGTATTTCAGCATGACGGAACCGGCCCAAACTGCGTCGTCCCTGTCTACACGGCTGACACGAGCGAAGACTATATGGTAATTAGTTCTTCCAGTTACATTTGCACGCAACCAGTTCTCTTACACTTTGTAACTTTAAAACATTCTTATAAGTAATATTTTCTCAGAATGTCTGATCTCCCTCTGTCTTTTTCTCTCGCGCACTCTGTCGTTCTCCTTCAATGTGTGCTTCTCTCTCCCCGTTCTTTATTTCCCTGATGGATATCTAGTTATAGTTGGAAATGACTTAACATTCCTTTGATCGTAGTGATAATTAGGTACATTTTATATGCTCGTCCGTAGATATATGTTGACAAGACACGGTCTGTTCAAACCATTATTATATTATTCATGACTGAAGAGGATATAACAGTAAAAGCCGCCTCTAAACGTGGCATCTGATCAGGATCTGCAACGTTTATCTTGTCACCGAGCCTGTTCTGCAAAATATACATATCAAATGCTAATTGGTGTATGCATTCTTTAACAGTTAGCCTGCTAAGGGCGACCGTGGTAGCATTTGAAAATAGCTTGGATGCAGATTAGACACCTAGTAAATCGGGATCCAAGCTGTTTGACACTCGGTCAATTGTTTCTCGAAATATTGGACGATTCTGTTGAACTTTAAAATCTAGGCAGACGACAGTGTAAGCAAACGACATTTTATCAGCAGGCTATGGGTTAAGTATAAAACAGTATAATCTTTGATGCATTCAAATGGTAATAAATATTTTTATACAGGGCGAACTTGAGGTACATCCAGGGAAAATAAAGGCGGTAGACGGAGACTTGACAAAGAAAAACAGTATTACCTACAGAGTGATGCACGGTAAGCAGAGGGGATTCACGTAAACTACTATATATATCATGTTTACTATTTCATTCCATTTCATGCCAAACATAAATAGTTTATTATTTACCTTAAGGATAATATTATATGCAAAATGCACAGTATATAGGTGTGGCAAAGACGGGAAATTTATATTCTTTTATTTATTTCACATGCACTCATTCACAAAGCAAATGGCTAACAAAACTTGTCAGCAAGTACTATACATGCATTTACAAAGCCTGTACATATGGCCACCAATTTACAAATATTTCTGCAATACTTACGATAACTAACCATGCAAAAGTATATCTTTATTATCATTAAGTCATCAGAATTCAGCAGGCAATTCGGTGGGACAGTGCAACAGATGTGTATCTTCAGTTTGATAGTATATAAGATAAACCTTTGATGCACTCAGCCCTTAAAATGATCACATGGACATATTTACAGAGGAGTTGTAAAAAAAGAATTAATGTATAATGTAACACAATTATATCATTTCATGATTTCAAATGCATTTCGTATATATACTGAAAGAATAAATAGAAAATTTATTTACAAAAGGCAAGATATTATGTTCAATACCACAGAATTAGCATTGTCTAAATAATTAGCAACATTGACTCGGTGTGTCTAACTGGGAAAAAACTAGAATGAATATCAAAACATCAACGTTTTACTAGCTGCTTATTAAACAACTAAAATGGTTTAAACTGTGAATAAATTGGATTTAATACTTTGTCGACTGTATTAATTAAACCAAAATAACATTTGAAGAGAAAACTCTGTCGAAGGTTTATGAGAACATATAAAACGTAAAAGATATTGGGATATTTTATAATCGGATATTCCTATATTGCAAATATGTAATTCGCAGCTTTACAAAATACTGAAAGTAGTTGTAAGTTAGGGATGTCACATTGAAAATAATTGTTTCAAATATATATCCTACAATTATTATTACTGTGTTGTTTTTGTAATTAAAATGTGCTTATAAAGGAATTTGTTTATAAACAATTTAAGATAGGCAATATAGTAAAATGTGTCCATAATTCCGACATTTGTTTAGTTTCTACACCCAAAATAGCAAATATGCAAGTAATTTGTATAAAATAGCTTCACCTTTTTAGACTGATTTACAAGTACACATATTTTCAAATAATTTTGCAGTTGCAAGTGTCTTTCCAAAAATATATAGTATTTCCATCAGTTTTGGTGATTTGTTAAAGCCATATAGTACGTTTTCAAATATCACACACACTTTGCTCTTGTTTTTTATATTGGCGATATTATGTTTCACGAAAGAACTACATTTTCCAGCGGAACCAAATGACTATCATGAGTATTTCTACGTTGATGTAATCGATGGTACTGTGAACAAAACCAAGCAGATGAATGCCAGCAATTCTAACAAATATGTATTATTTGTAGAGGTAAGGAGAACTGCATATTGAAAAACATATACTAAATATCAGACATGTCCGACACTTTCAAGCCAAATATCACTTAACAAATAATACATAACCTAAGAAAAGCGCTTTAGGTAAACATTACAAAACTAGCCAAAAACGTTGTATATACATGTATATCTTATTTGATGTTGCTATAAATAGAGTTAACAGAACTTGTGGAATTGATTGATTTATGAAAATATTTGTCTGCATTACCACAGTATTGACTTAAAATTGCCATCTGGTGAACCATCTTTGTTTGCTTACATTTTTACAACGCTCTATGTTTTGCTAAACATCATACTGTGTAAATTCAACCTGGTCTTTTCCGGATAGGCGGTGGTTTTAGTATAGAAACGTATGCAGTGCTGGCAATTAAACATACGTAGTTACACATAAGCACATGATGTTTTACAGGATGTAAGAAACAAACAAATGTTTATAACTATAATTAAATAGAACAAATCTATCATGCTTATGCAATCGAACATCAGAGCTAGGGCGGTCCTATTATATATATGGAATACGTATCTCAGTTGTCCTCTTGTACAAGTTTTGATCAAATTTTGAAATTTGAATCTTGAATATATCTCAGCATATTTATATTTACTGATCAAAATCACGTTTCGTTTCTGTTCGTAATATCAGTTACCTAAAAATCTATTTTGTGTGTTGACTCCTTGAGCTTATTGAATAGCTTAAGATTTTCACTTAATGGAACCAGCACTGAAGAACACAAATCAATGGGGTCGACGATACTTCATGCACGAGTCCTT
>JAULCC010174117.1:0-13173 GCA_032358795.1 Nuttallia obscurata
AGCACTTGTCAATATTGAATTTTATAAGCCATTTGTCACTCCATTCAACTAATTTATCAGTATCCCTTTGAATCTGGCCAATTTCAAAAGTTGTATCAACCGTGTTTAAAAGTTTGGTATCCTTTATATGTATCGATACACTGTGACATAAAGATTTTGTGGAGCTATAATTCTTTATTATTCTTTTCTACAAAAAAATCATAGTTTAATGGATTCTAATAGTGAGCCCGGTATGTTTTATGAAAGAAGAAGTTTGTGGTAATTTTATTTGATAGGCGGTAAATGTTTATTTTTTACCTCAATTGTAGATGTTCTTTTAATTCATAATACTTCACAAATGTTTAAATTAACTGATAAAACTAAATATATAATATCAAGACTACCGTGTGTAGGAACACTTCTGTTTCTGCTTTGAAATCTGCATATATCTCCGACTCCAGCAGATTTTTTTTTTTTTCAGTAGTTAGTTGGGTTTGGGTTAGTTGATCTCTTCCTGTTTACGATCTATGCTTTTACCCGGCTTCATATGATATCTCCATCCAAGAAGTCATAAAAGCCGACAACCTTGTATTATGGAATGGTTTACATGATCGACAATCAAAAGAGAGGTCTGTGACTTAATTGATGATAGATAAGATACCAGTCCGCGTTCAAATAATCAAAACATATCCGGTAGAAAAGGACAAAGAGCAAGAAATCATTTAAATCAAACAACTGCGCTCAAATTCTACGGGAGTTTGCTAATTATGATACAATAGTATGGCGATGAAGGAGGAACTCGATAATATGCCTGATATCGGCGATCACTTCCTTGTGCAAAGGAACGACAAAACATGGCGTACGATGTTGTTTCCTTTTTAACCGTTTTTTGTCTTTCAAGAGTAAATTACGATTTATGGATGTTTCGCTACCTACCATTTCTCTACCACGTAGGTTTCGCAGCTAGATGATTCGCTACCCAATATAGATTACACATTTGTATTAGGAAGACGTGTGACTTTCACGACTCTTATAACATTTATCTTGCACTGACGCTCACCTGCCGTTAATACCCGAGAGGGGAGTCTGGCAGTATTTAAAGATAGATAGATGTGAGATAACTGAACAAGGAATCTGACATATGAGATTTTAATTTGAAAATATGTTTAAAGTTTAATTCCCTATGAAATTCTTCATCGAAATTAATTGATTCAAGAGTTTGTTTTTTGCACCTTCAAAGTTGTTAATCCATATAAATTATATTGCTGATTCACAAACTTAAAAAAAATCACTAGTATTTTGAATTAAATCCTTTGTAAACAAATTATATTTATAATTTGTCTTTTACAATAAAAGACCGACAAAATCTCTCTAATAGTATTTGTATTACTTATGTACGAAATAGATGGGTAGCGAAACGTCTACCCTTTAGTTGGCATATCATGAGGCGTGAAACAGTATAGGTTGTGAAACATCCATTATCTGTAAATTCTTAAATACAAAAAATAGTATGATCAAGCAAAAGTCTTTGTTTGCATAAAAATGTGAAATGTACAAAAGAATTTCAGTATTTACCACGGAAATTGCGGCATTCGAATTCCCTTGGACTTTCTATTTTGTTGATATTTCCAACATTGCCTTTTGAATTTTGTTTAATTTTGCTCACTCATACAAAAAAAAATGGTATACACAATTTGTGTTACTGCACTGACTAGATGCTGCTCAACTATTTTACTTAGTACTCCTTTTGACAAAGTATCCTGAAACAACCTGTTTTTGACCACCTAACAGTTCTTTCAATCAGCCTTCATTAAACAATTAACAAGAAATATTCAGGAATACCTAGACAATTTACAGGATTGAGCATTAGACTTGCTATAACCTTCAGTCCATCACCTAGAAACTGACCACTTGATTAGACTTTTAATCCATGGGCACAATCTTACAGGTCTAAGTTAAACAGGAAAGTATTTTGGGACTACACTTTTAGACCAAAAAAGCAATGGATGAGCTGATTTTTTGGATATTTTCAAGTTTGTCAAAACTTCATAAGTTTTAGTAATGGTATCTTTTTTTAGAAGAATCAGTGTTGTTTTGTCCCCCGGTCATTTTGCACCCCATCGTTTTTTATATAAAGAGGATCTTACATGAGCGTTTATTCAATATCATATTTATGAAACGAGTTGACTTAAACATATGACATGTCACACGAGCCTTGGCGAGTGTTATATGTTTTTTGTAAATGAGTTTCATAAAAATGATAATATTGAATAAACACGAATATAAGATTCTATTTATCACATCAAGAGGAATTTCATGAAAATTTCACAAACATGTACACTAAGCGCATGCTATCAACCGGTTTCATGTTATATTTATGTAGCTAGTTACATATGATATTTATGTCACTGCTTTATGTCACTCCCAGATGGTAGTTTATGTGATAAATATAAATATTTACACTATACACATAAACAAAAAGTCAGACAAGACCCATCACAACCGACAATAAAGCTATGAAAATGTTCATACATCATGGATTCAAATGTAACCATTTCTTTCTTCTTTTCATTGACTTTTGTTTTATTTTTCATTCTCTCTCTCTCTCTTTATATTTGGAGCATATCTGATGAGTTTTCACTTGATATAAAATTTTATTCCAAGAGTTCAGGATTCTTTATAAGCGAGCCTCTGGCGAGCTTAATAAAGGTTCCAGGACGAGTCTAATAAAATTTAATATTAAGTGAAAACGCATCTGATATTCTTTTTATCACATGACAATACAACAAGAGGTTATTAAGATATTGAAAATAACCATAAAAGGTTTTAAAAACTGATAGTTAGGTGACTGGTCAATGTGATTTGGTACTGGTTGAAACAGTAAAAAGGGATGAAAAAGTATTTTTAAAAAGTTTATTAAAATGTCAGATGTTAAATGACTTGAAAATAGCCGTTACATAGCAAATAGGACATTTTAAATAAGAGACACTCTTAGCATATTAGACTTTGGGGTGTGTCGCTATTGGGTAATCAATTGAATTTATAGTGTAATATACCAAGTTGAGCCAGCACTTCATATGGTTCTCCCAATATTAACGAGCAGCGAGACTAGACAGATTACGTAACTTTTTTATTACTATTTATCTCTATCAATGTCAGTTCAGTACTTCTTTACAGTTGAAGTGATATTTATTTATTTTAACATTTGTCATTTGCAATTTTTTTTACCTGTCAATGTTTTACAGGTTGTCTTACATATTATTTTTATAGATAGCATGCATGTATGTACATATATTTGTTTGTAAAGCACTTTTGAATGTATGTACTGTATGAAAAAATGCTATATAAATATGATATAATAATAATGATAGGATTTGAATAGTAGTATAATTTATTTTTAGATGCTGCAGAAATTATCCAAACTCGAAGAAAAGAAACAGATGGCTACGAATACTATGTACACTATGAAGGATGTGAGTACTGAATATATATTTATAGAAGGATGAGAAAGAAGTTAATTCAGACAGTGCTTTAAAGTTAGAAACTGCTCTGTAATTACTAATTGTTTCACAGTTCTCCTTTAGAAATAGCAAATAATAAATTGAAAAAATGTGTCCATTTACGTGGTTAATTAAAAAATAGACAAACATATTAACACAAATATGATCTATTGGATCAATAGCTGTAAGAATTAACTGTTATACGCCAGCATCATGCTGTCATTTGTTTTGTCTTCATATTTTGATTACATATTTTTGGCATACAAAAACTTGTCTGACTTATAACTGGTCTTGGCCTACTGTTCTTATAACTTACAGGGAGGTTGACCATGACTAGTTTATGACTTCTATTGAATTTGACCTTGAACACAAAACAATTCAAATTGATTTTATTATAGGAAATTAACTAATTACTCTGACTCATTTACAATTTTTGTCAAAACATTTGTCTATAGTTAGTTATTTGATTTATCTGTACTATATCTACAGATTCAGTTACAAATGATTCAACTTACTAGTCTATCTACAACACTATCCAGAAAATCCACCAACACATAATCAGAAAAAATCGCTGAAATTCTTTGGAAATATTTTCCTACTTTTAAATCTTAATAGAAGCCTTGCAGTTGTACACTACCTAAAACTATGTCAATCAAAAGCAAAACAATAGTTACCGGTGTAAGTATTAATGGAAAAGGAGGTCATTGTATCCAGTGGCGATTCTGACTTGTGAGGCCCCGCCAGAGTTCAGTGACTCATTGACAAAAGTGATATATTTTTTGAAATGGAGCTTTATTCAGTAAAGTAGTAATTATACCCAGAGGAAAATAGTTCCTGAATATATCGCATAACAGTTAACACTAGATACTTCCAATGTTTTTTGGTGAAAAGGAAAATTTCATCAATTTCTATCACCTAACCATTGCCTACATAGCAGAAAGTTTCTGTTTCAATTTTTGGATGCCACAGTACCAGATATCATAAATTATGAATTATAAACATTTTTATTAAAGGAACATTATTAGAGCTTTTACTGGTTTCAGTTAACAGACGATTGGATGAGTGGGTAGATGCAGACAGATTTGACCTTCACAGTAAGCTCGAAGATCCACAAAGTAAAATCAAAGATGTGAAAGTAATGACAACTGATCTTAGTGATGGCACAGACAGAAAACTAACCAGGAATCAAAAGCGTAAACATGATGAAATTAATCATGTGCAAAAGGTAGACTCAAGTAGCAAAGAGTTATTTGTTTGACTTTGACAACAGTTTTACACAAATATTTGAACTTGTTTGATATAGGTTTCAATATTTCTTGAGAAGAACCAGTTCTAAGTAATTCAAAAGAATCTTCTCCTCCAAAACCATACATGATATATTTTGTATGAAGCATTCTCTGCAAATCCTCTGCAGAATTTGTTCAAATTATGACACTTAAGTTCAATTTGGTCCTCTTACCAGGGCCTCTTATTTTACATAGACTTATATTGTAAATGCTCAAAAACTTTCCTTCTGCAATCATACATGCTAGAGCTTAGATATTTTGTTTGTATACCGGTCCTATTTTCAAATTTGTTCAAATGGTGACCATGGGTCAGAGTTGGCCGTAACCTATGGGTGTCTATTTTTACATAAACTTAAAAAAGAGCTGAGCATTTTTGCAGGTAATATTATTTTAGCACTTCCTAATATAGTTTTAATATTGCACAAAAAAGTGACCCTCTAAAACAGCAAACCTACAGCAAGCCAGCTGGAAGGCTTCCTTTCTAAGTCTCTTGAAAAATACGAAGTGCCTAGAAATAGAGTTCACAAAGAATTTTTCAGTCTCAGCTGAGTATTAGAACGAAACTTTATTGTCATATAGATCTTGATTGGATGTTTTAATGTAAACTTTGAGTTTGTAATGAATATTTTGTGCTAATTTTCAGTCTTACGTATCTTGTTGTTTAGGGTAAAAATTTATTTAAAAATGTAGAAAAACAGTTCAAACTCTAACTCAGTTGAGACTTAAACTGCTTTGTGAACACTGGATCAGGCCCTGAGAATATAAAACTTAAAATGAATTTTGTGCTCAAAACTTGGATTCAATCTCTAGTTTTTACAGGGAACACTTACTCAGATCTTAGCAAACATACCGGATATGTCTAAACAGTAGCATTGTGTAGGCACATACAGATTAGATATGAAAATTTTCTTTGAAGAGTTATGATTTGAGAAACTTTTTGAGTATTGAGCACAGAGTTTATAAAAAGTTTTATAACCTCAGGGCCTGATCTAGGATTGAACCCAGAGCAGTGAGGGGTTTAAAGATAGAGATTCATTGACAATTATGCTCAGCCACAGGGACTTCTGTGACTTGATTTGTCACAGCCCTTGCTGTGAGCACTACTTTTCTTTTTCAGTAATAGTCTAAGTGACACATTCACAACATATAACTTCTTTTTATTCCGTAGACTTATGCTGAAATGGATCCAACCACTGCAGCTCTGGAAAAAGAGCATGAGGCCGTAAGTACTTATTTCTACATGGGTACATAATTCAGATTACTTTCTAATAATATAAGTCAACAGTTAAACAGAACAGAAACACACTGTAGGGATAAGTAAACAGGAAACAAAACAGCAACACACTGTAGGGATAAAACAGAAAACAGAACAGATACAGGCTGCAGGGATAGGTCAACAGAAAACAAAACAGCAACATGCTGATGTGATTTATAAGTCAACAGAAAAAAGAACAGCTACACTGTAGGGATAAGTCAACAGTTCAACAGATTATTTACACACTGTAGGGTTAATTCAACAGTTTCAAGAACAGCTACAAATTGAAGGGATAAGTTAACACTTCTGCAGAGGAGCTTCACAATGTAGGGATAGGTAAACAGTAAACAGAACAGCTACATGCTGTAGTGATAGGTCAGCAGTAAACAGAACAGCTATACACTGTAGGGAAAGGTCAACAGTAAACAGAACAGCTACACACTGTAGTGATAGGTCAACAGTAAACATAACAGCTGAACTCTGTAGGGATGGGTCAACAGTAAACAGAACAGCTATATGCTGTAGTGATAGGTCAACAGTAAACAGAACAGCTAGACACTGTAGGGATAGGTCAACAGTAAACAGAACAGCTGAACGCTGTAGGGATAGGTCAACAGTAAACAAAACAGCTTGACACTGTAGCGATAGGTCAACAATAAACAGAACAGCTGAACTCTGTAGGGATAGGTCAACAGTACACAGAACAGCTACATGCTGAAGGGAAATTTCAACAGTAAACAGAACAGCTACACACTGTAGGGAAAGGCCAACAGTAAACGGAACAGCAACAATCTGTAGGGATAGGTCAACAGTAAACAGAACAGCTAGACACTGTAAGGAAATTTCAACAGTAAACAGAACAGCTGAACGCTGTAGGGATAGGTCAACAGTAAACTGAACAGCTACACACTGTAAGCAAATTTCAACAGTCAAGGGAATTTCAACAGTAAACAGAACAGCTACACGCTGTAGGGAAATTTCAGCAGTAAACAGAACAGCAACACACTTTAGGGATAGGTCAACAGTAAACAGAACAGCTACATGCTGCAGGGAGATTTCAACAGTAAACAGAACAGCAACACACTTTAGGGATAGGTCAACAGTAAACAGAACAGCTACACGCTGTAGGGAAATTTCAACAGTAAACAGAACAGCAACACACTGTAGGGAAATTTCAACAGTAACCAGAACAGCTAGACACTGTAGGGATAGGTCAACAGTAAACAAAACAGCTACATACTGTAGGAATCGGTCAACAGTAAACAGAACAGCTAGACACTGTAGTGATAGGTCAACAATAAACAGAACAGCAACACGCTGTAGGGATAGGTCAGCAGTAAACAGAAGTGCTACACGCTGTAGGGAAATTTCAACAGTAAAAAGAACAGCTACATGCTATAAGGAAATTTCAACAGTAAACAGAACAGCTACATGCTGTTGGGAAATTTCAACAGTAAACAGAACAGCTACACGCTGTAGGGATAGGTCAGCAGTAAACAGAACAGCTGAATGCTGTAGGGAAATTTCAATAGTAAACAGAACAGCTACACGCTGTAGGGATAAGTCAACACTAGGTTTAACAGCTACACACAGTAGGGGTAATTCAACTGTAAACAGAACAGCAACACACTGTAGGGATAGGTCAACAGTAAACAGAACAGCTAGACACTGTAGGGATAGGTCAACAGTAAACAGAACAGCTACATACTGTAGGGATAAGTCAACAATAGGCATAACAGCTACACACAGTAGGGATAATTCAACAGTAAACAGAACAGCTACACACAGTAAGGATATGTCAACAGTAAACAGAACAGCTACACACTGTTGGAATAAGTCAAAAGTAAACAGAACAGCTACATACTTTAGGATAGGTCAACAGTAAACAGAACAGCTAGACACTGTAGGGATAGGTCAGCAGTAAACAGAACAGCTGAATGCTGTAGGAAAATTTCAACAGTTAACAGAACAGCAACACACTGTAGGGATAGGTCAACAGAAAACAACAGCTTCACATTGTAGGGATAGGTCAACAATAAACAGAACAGCTACATGCCGTAGGGAAATTTCAACAGAAAACAGAACAGCTATACACTGTAGGGATAGGTCAACAGTAAACAGAACAGCTGCAGGCTGTAGGGAAATTTTATTAGGAAACAGAACAGCTACACACTGTAGGGAAATTTCAACAGTAAATAGAACAGCTAGACACTGTAGGGATAGGTCAACAGTAAACACAACAGCTACACACTGTAGGGATAAGTTAACAATTCAGCAGATTATTTAAACACTGTAGGGGTAATTGAACAGTAAACAGAACAACTACATGCTGTTGGGAAATTTCAACATTAAACAGAACAGCTACACTCTGTATGACTAAGTCAAAAGTTCAACAGGTTAGCATCACACTGTAAAGATTATATTTAGATTCTTGCATGAAAATACAAGCCAAAAAAACATGCTTGGCTGAAACAGCTGCAGAATTAAACTTGATAATTTCATTACATATAGTTAGTCTGACATGAAATTGAGTAAATCACAATAGGATGACTAGGGGACAGTGATAAACTTGACTTATCTGTATTTGACCCATAGGAAATGGATGGATTCTCAGTCCTCAGTCATGCATTATTTGACCTATCAACAAAACACAGTTCATTCTATTTCTTTCACTTTAATTTATACCTCCTGGCAGATAACATCCATACATAAGTAAACAGGTTCTTTTGCAGTCATTATTTAATTGGATATTGTTTTTTCAATATTAATTTTATGACAATACATTCTCCTTACAGATCACAAAAGTGAAATACATAGACAAGATCCAGATTGGGAAATATGAGATAGATACCTGGTACTTTTCACCCTACCCAGAGGAATATGGGAAACAAGCAAAGCTTTATATCTGTGAATACTGTCTGAAATACATGAAACTAGAGAAGACTTTTAGGTACCACCAGGTAATATGCTCCATCATTGCTTTTTAGCTTGACTTTTCAAGGAAAAGGCTAGCTATCCTATGCATCTTGGCGTCCGCTTACGCGTCACACCTTAGTTAAGTTTTTTTGTACCAGTTCACTTTTTTTTCACCACCATAAGAGATATTCCATAGGAGATATTTTTTTGAAACTTACAATACTTGTTCACCATCATTACCACCATCAACAGACAAGAGTACATAACTCTGTCATGGCTTTGGTAAGAACTATGGCCCTTTTTCAACTTAGAATTATGGTTAAGTTTTTCATACCAGTTCACTTGTTTCAGAAACATAAGAGATATTTCTTTGAAACTTTCAGTACTTGTTCACCATCATTTTCTCTATCAACAGACAAGAGTACAAAACTCTGTCATGGCTTTTGTAAGAATTATGGCCCTTTATTCAGGTTAGAATTTCGGTTAAGTTTTTTGTACCAGTTTACTTTTTTTTCAGAACCATACGAGGTTTTGTTTTGAAACTTACAATACTTGTTCATCATCATTTCTTCCATCAACAGACAAGAGAACATCATCTGTCCTGGTTTTTGTAAAAATATGGCCCTTTTTCATCTTAGAAATTTGGTTATTTTTCTCGTACCAGTTCACTTTATTCATAAACATGATAGATATTGCTTATAAACCTACAATTACTGTTCACCATCATAACCTCCAACAACAGACAAGAGTATTAAAAAAAAATTAAAAAAAAGTTTTTTTAGGAATTATTGCACTTTGTCGAATTAGATTAACAATCGGGTCTAGGTAAAAATCTGTAATTGACCCCCCAAAGTTGAGCGTGCTGTCCTCTGATAGCTCTTGTTTATGGGTTAAACTTGTTATTTGTCATTTAAGCTTAAAGTGAGATTGTGGGGGATCATGTCTAACATTGTTTGGCATCAATCCTGAGTTAATATTTTTCTTCAAACAATGTCTCCTAAACCACTTGACAATAATAACCAAACTTCACAGGAATGTCCCTCAGTTGGGCTGCTTCCAGATTCCTTTAAACAGTTTGGAACATGTAGATCTCTGGTCATCTTGTCCTCAGAAACTGCTGGTCCCATTTTAAAATAGTTACACAGACATGTGCATTGGGTGACTTTCTATAAAACTCCTTCAAGCCATGTGTGTTTCTTTAAAAAACATGATGCCAGGAACATGACTGGTTTTCAATATATGACTTCATGGAAAGTCACCTCAAAGAGGACTGGCCTTAACCATGGAGTCGGGTTTGCCCCCCCCTTCCCCTGGGCCCCCCACCCCCACCCCTCCACCCCCACCCTGAGGTAAGATTAATGTCCTTCCCCATGGGTCTGTTATTTTACAAAGGCTTTTATTACAACTTTATATCTGCTTTAAGAAAAACATGCAATAGCATGAGCTGAGGTATTTTATATAAAAAATCCATCATATACAGGTCATCTATTAAAATTGTTCAAAACTTCAAATGGTGTCCAAGTTAGGATTTGCATAGTGTGTATGTAGGATTTTCAGAGGTGAACTTTTAAAGGACAATCATGGTCCTCTTGTTAAAGAAACACTCTTGGAATTAAAGATGATTTCTAAAAAATATATAGAATAATGCTTACCTAGATGATAAGTATTTAGTTTTGTTTCAGTTTGTTTACCATTTGCACTATGTGCACCCATTTGTCAAAAGGTTTGTCCATGCAAAGATACATTAATTGTGCTTGTTTCTTAAACAATATTTGTAATTAATTGATTTTGATAGAGATTTACTAGCCATGTTTGCTTTAACCTAAGGAGTTAAAAATATATAGATATAAGACAGGTTGATGTAACTATCAAAATCAAGTTTCACTTTAGCATTACATTTGTAGTTTAAATGTTTATGGTGGGTTTCTGTTATTTTCAGAGCCAGTGTATTTACAGGTTCCCTCCAGGAAAAGAAATCTACAGGAAGGGCACGTTGTCTGTGTTTGAGGTGGATGGTAAGGACAGTAAGGTGAGGGACAGAGTTATTCTATAATATTATAACATTCTAGAAATTGCTTTTTTGTAATGTTGAAAGCTGACCTCAGCAGGAAGTGAACAAGTGAGCTTTCAAGATCAGTGTCCATCTGTTATCTGTCATCATTATGAACTTGCTTCTCACTATTTCATGTACTAGCCTATTGAATTCTCAGATACTCGAGGGTTCAGATTTAGATCTGGTTTCTCACTGTTTCAGAACTAGCCTATTTTCCAGGTATTAACAGATTATTATTGTGTTTTCTTTTCAGATCTACTGTCAGAACCTGTGCTTATTAGCCAAATTATTTCTGGACCACAAAACTCTGTATTTTGATGTTGAACCATTCTTGTTTTATATCCTGACTGAAGTGGACAGACATGGATGTCATCTTGTAGGATACTTTTCTAAGGTTTGTCATACACAACCATATCATATTAAGTGATTTAAAAAATCTTTTTCAGTATAGGTGCTTTGTCAATGTTACATGTATAAGACAACAGCTGTGATAGGTCTTTGTATGCACATTTGTCTTTGTGTATATTTACACCAGGTTATGAAACTTGCCTTTTTATTAACTTTAAACTGCTAAATACTCAATAACACATTCATGAATATTATGAATATTAACAGTTTTTCTCTGAAGATCAAACACAGTACCCATACAGTCTTATCACTCCTTCCAACAGACCCATAGTACAATTTAGCCCAGAAATTTAGGATGTGTCACATTAGTTTCCTAATTGAAACTACAATTAACTGCTAATTAAATGTAAACATTCAAATGCCATGCAAAATGTAGTCATAGAATAATTGCTAATATGTTGGCAAACATTAAAATGTAAATTTGGGCAAGCAAAAGTTGCATATCTCCATTGGAAGTGTTGCCATGAAAAAATATGTTAGAAGGTGCATGCAAAAGGAATTTTCTTAAATCAATTATTGTTTCCCAGCCACTGGACTATTTTGATTTTCTGATTGAAAAATATTACTAAGAAACATTAATTGAAAGAGAGAAATTGTCATTGAATGACTCATAAAAGCATGCATAGAAGACCCTATACCAAAATAGTTCAAGCCGTGTTGCTTTGTAAAAAACATGTTTGCTTTTTAGCTCACCTGAGCCAAAGGCTCAGGGGAGGTATTATGATGGGTCATTGTCCGTCGTACATAGTACGTCGTACGTCCACAATTTGTTTAAACAACATCTCCTCCGAAAGCTCTGAATGGAAGTTAATGAAACTTGGCTGGGTTATTGCTTGGATGGTTCCCTTTCAAAATTGGTCAAAGAATTCCATTCCATGAAGACCTCTAGTTGCCATGGCAACCGAAGTGAAAAACTTAAACAATCTTCTTCTCAAAAACTGCTGGTCTAATTTCAACATAATTTCACAGAAATGATCCTTGGGTGGACCTCTACCAAAATTATTCAAAGAATAATGATATGTCAAAAAACATGGCCGCTATGGGCTTGGCCAGTTTTCCATATATAGCTATGTAAGAAACTTTGACAATCTTGTTCTCGAAAACTGCTGATCCAATTCAACATAATTTCACAGAAATGATCCTTGGGTGGACATCTACAAAAATTGTTCAAAGAATAATGATATGTCAAAAAACATGGCCGCCAGGGGTAGGGCCAGTTTTCCTTATATAGCTTTATAGAAAAACTTTGAAAATCTTCTTCTCAAAAACTTCTTGTCAGATTTCAAGATAATTTCACAGAAATGATCCTTGGGTAGACATCTACCTAAATTTTTCAAAGAATAACGATATGTCAAGAACATTGCCGCAAGGGGCTGGGCCAGTTTTCCTTATATAGCTATTTAGGAGACTTTGACAATCTTTTTCTCAAAAACTGCTTGTCCAATTTCAATATAATTTCACAGAAATGATCCTTGGGTGGACCCTACCAAAATTGTTCAAAGAATATTGATATGTAGAAAAACATGGCTGCCATGGGGGGGGGGGGGGTGCGTTTTCCTTATATGGCTATATAGAAAACTTTGAAAATCTTCTTCACTTAAACTACTGGTTCAGTTGAAATTAATTAAAAGAAATGATCACTGGGTGGATTTCTACATAGAATATTCTAAGAATTTGATTTCATGCAGAACTTTGGTTTCCATGGCAACAAACAGGAAAAGCTTTAAAGACCTTCTTCTCAAAAACTAGTGGCCAGATTTGAAAATTGTTTGATGT
>JAULCC010174228.1:0-13173 GCA_032358795.1 Nuttallia obscurata
CATCTACAATGCATGGTTTTCCACCAGTTGTCAACATCGGGTAGCGTACTTGATCTCAAATTTAACATTATTTAAATTGATTGACATCGGTCCCAAGTAATCGAGTATCCGAGTATTACTCGGATACCTCTTCCGAGTATCCGGATAGCAATTTTGGTACTCGTTGACATCTCTAGTTTTTTGTGTACATCATAATTGGTTGTTTGTAGTACATCATAGTTGTTTGTTTGGTGTACATCATAATTGTTTTTTACGATCATCACAATTAGATGTTTGTTGTACACCACAGACTTTTTGGTGTACCTCTTCATTTATTATTTGTGTACATCATAGTTGATTGTTTGGTGTACATCACAGTTGGTTGTTACATGTACATCATAGTTGGTTGTTACATGTACATCATAGTTGGTTGTTTGGTGTACATCATTTTTGGTTGTTACATGTACATCATAGGTGGTTGTTTGGTGTACATCCTAAATGGTTATTTAGCATACACCATAGATAGCTGGTGTACAGTTTATTGTACCTCCTTGGCTGAACCTTTGACAAGAGTTTGTCTGTTTCCATTAATTTCACTCGACTTGAAGTTGAGTCATTTCCCAAGGCGCTTTTGCAAAAGTGAGAATTTCATGCAGATGTATGATGTTCTGGGTTATCTGTCTGTCAGACCCTACTACTTTCACCTATGTCTGTGAAAAAGCAGGGCAGGCATATTTTGCACTGATAATGTTCAGTTCCACTGTCTGACTCTTGAAGATGATGCAAATGAGATAACATGTTCTGGAGTTATTCCTACATCTCACACCATGAGAAATGAAATGGCTTTGTAACTGTACAATATAAATTTTTTTAAAACTTATGCATCAAATATTTGATCTCATCTGACACTTCAAGATCTGCACAGTTGGC
Organism: Nuttallia obscurata; assembly: GCA_032358795.1. NCBI lineage: Eukaryota > Metazoa > Mollusca > Bivalvia > Cardiida > Psammobiidae > Nuttallia > Nuttallia obscurata. Next base: position 910 of record JAULCC010174228.1, read on the forward strand.
TAGAAGTCTTTCAAAGTTGTGATTGAATCCTTGACAAAATGAGTCTTGGTAAGCTGATTGGTTGATGTAGTGTTACACTGATCTAGAATTGTGCTGGCAAATTTTCCAATTAATCGCCCCCTGGTATGATTGTTAAAATTCCACACTGAAGGGCCATATTTGTCTCACTGAAGATCAATGAAGCTGGCTCTGTGTACTACACATCTGAATGATCTTTTCTTTGCATTAATCTAAGTTGTTGTTGTTTATGTCTCGGAATTATGTTCTTAATATGAATGTTTCTCAGAAATATGAGGTCAGCAGAAGGTTCATAAGTTTGGTGGTGTAATGGTAACATTGCTTGCCAAGGGTCGCTGGTTCCACCCCAGCCTGGTAACAGTCAACATGATGATAAGTCCAATTCACTGCTCTTTTTATCATGATATATTTTATTTTTGTTTATATTTTTCTATTTTCTTTTTATTATTTTTTTTAAATTTTAATTATTAGTATAAGAAAGAATAAGAAAACAAAACTTGAAAAATAAGCATATGGGGAATCTTTCTATGAAGGACTACATGATGATTGGTTATCATTGTCACTTGACTCCCACGGCTGTTTGAAATAAATATTACATTGTGATGTGCAAAAATATTAGTTTTAACCCTAAGCCTGCTAAGTGTGACTGTGATAGAATTTGTAAACAGCTTGGATCCAGATAAGCCGCCGAGTAACTCCAAATATTGGGCGAATCCAATCAGTTTTCAGATCCAGGCAGATGACTATTTAAGCCGACGGAATTTTTTCAGCAGGCTAAGGGTTAAGATAACCAGGAAAACAGTTAGGCAAACTAATGGCCTTCATATGAGTGACAGATGTGTGAAACAAACAAAATAAACATAATCCAGAGTCACTGCAAGAAATTGATATAATTATGTATGCTTAGTTTATGCAATACTGGTAAGTCTTAGAGGACTGGCCATTATGTTACAGTGACATAAATCAATACTGATAGATATAGAGCCGGTCACTGACTGTCACTGAAGTAAATGCATCCTAAAGTCACTTTACCCTTAGCCTGCTGATACGACCGTGATAGAACTTGCAAACAGCTTGGATCTAGATTAGATACCAAGTAACAGGGTGTCTAATCAGGATCCAAGCTGTTTGACACTCGGCCAATTGTTTCTCCAAATACTGGGCGATTCTGATGAATTTTAAAATCAAGGCAGACGACAGTTTAAGCAGACAACATTTATTCAGCAGGCTAAAGGTTAAATAGAAACTGAGTGAAATATCAAACCGCCCTGTTTGATTTCCGGCCGGGGTCAAGCGAAAGACTTTAAAAAAAAATGGTAGTAATGGCTTTACCTCCTTGGCGCTTAGGATTTAGGGTTAGCGTTAAAACTGGTTTGTCTATGTCAGGATAAAGTGATTGTGTGAGGTTCAGTCCCCACATGTATCAGTTCTATACACTCGGTAAATCTACAGAAGAGTTCTCTGTATCCGCTTCCCTCTCTCTGGGATGTTGCCCTTGTTGACAGAAAGTGACATAAATTACACAACCAAACAAACAATAATATGATGAGGAATGATTCTGATCCTTATCAGTCGAATATTTTTAACTGATTCTTTTTTGTTTTATAACTTTCTTTAGTATTCAGAGTACATCAGTGTTTATGTGACAGAAGTAGATCTAATGTGACACACAGTGTAGACCTAGTTCTGATATTCAGTTCTCTTCAGTGTCTACTTTAGGTAGAAAATATTTTCTCTCAAGTTCTGTACAGTAGGATGTGTGATTATTAAAGTTATAATTAAGGCTTCAAACAAAACCCATTTTGGTAGTTTTTCTCAATTCTTTTTCATTTTCTTCTTGGTAATAAAGACAGTCAGCTTAGCTGGCTCCACAGTACCTTCAGTCCTTTCGTTAAAACCTTTAGGCGCCAAATAGTTTCTGTCTGCATTTATTGTCATCCGTCTCAATGCTCATCGTGAATATTTCTTGAATTTCTGTTTAAGAACAGAATCAGGATGTCAAACAGTTTGGATCCTGATGAGACGCTGAGCTGAGTAACTCTGTGTTTCGTCAGGATTCAAACTGTTTGCAAAAATATCACCGAGATGCCTATGGCAGCTAAAGGGTTAAAAGCATTGTTAGATATACATCATATGTCATAAGCTGACAGTCCATAGAGAAATAAAAATGTTAGATGTGGGTATCCCTTGGAGCCCTTGCCCAGCTATGGTTGTACAGGAGGCAGAAATTCTAGGTCTGAACGGTTCACAATGGGGCCATATGGGTATTGAGCTCCCTTGAAATTTTCAGGGTCCAAGAAGGCCTCTTATTGATATGTTAATCCTTTAAAATTTATCAATATAGTGCCACGTTAAATTTTTAACAAGACAGGAATGAAAATTTTAAACATGAACCTCTGGAAATTCTCCAGGAGACAGACAAACGCCTCAGGAGACAGACAAGTGCCTCGGGAGACAGACAAGGCCTCTGTTTTCCTCAGTGTATCTACTGCCCTGTATCAGATAATGGCTCCTATGGGCTGGGATCTGCCATTTATTTCTGTCATGATAGTTTTTATGTGTGATATTTTGTAGAGTAACTTAATATAGGTATTGGCCAATATATCAGACCCAGATCTGGTTCTGTAGTTATGTGGAGACCGATATCAGGTACACATCTCTATTGATTCTATATTATATGCGAAGAGTTTAACACATGAACATCTGTTGTTTTTTGGTAAAATTTCTCGCAAAATGTAGTTAGGAGCAGGGACTACTTTTCAAGATGGAAGAGCTCCTATGTGTAGGAAACTCAGATAAATATAAAACAATCTCCCCCCAGCGTGTCTTAAAAAAAGTAGCACAGTCTGTAAAATTAATCATTTTCTTCAGCTCCTATGTCACATCCAGAATGTGTACTGCACTAGAAAAGTATTCCAATATCAGATATATATATTACAATGATGTGAGTGAAGTATGGTTTAGCTGTATAATCACTGACTCCTGGTACTTTAAGTCTTGCAGGATATACATTTCGGAGTTTGGATCACTGTATTGATCGTGACTCTGTGTTCTGCAAGGGTTTGTGGCATACACCAGTGTCCCAGACGGAATTCTGCATATATATTATGGCAGATCACATGACATTTAGTGAGTCATTCATAAAAATGTTTGGACAATATTTCAGGATATGATTTCTTGGCATTTCAAGGACAGTTGAGTGGTAATTGCAAACAAGACAAGAGTGTGATTTTAGATAGGATAAGGTTTCTGTGTGAATGTAAAACTACATATTTCAGGACTTAATAATAGAACAGAATAAAACAGACTGTGTTACTGATGATTATGATAAACAGTACACTGAATTTCATGTATCAGACTGTGTGTGGGCTTTAAAGTGAAACGTACATGACCTCTGCATGACCCTGTTTTTTAAATGTTTAGTGGGTAAAATATTGCAGTACTGGATATTATTGATAATATTGATGTTTTCTGGTGGTGGCTAACTCTGTCTTCTCTTCACAGATTTCGACAATAGTGAATTTGATCCGCTATCTCCACATAATAATAAATCGGGAAACTTTGCATATTCTGATTCACATGGTGAGGATTTACTGGGTGATGCAGGTGTGAATTTAGGAGGAGTTCTTAACGGACATGATAAAGGTGTTAGGTTTGATGATGCTGGACTAGGACTTCCGGATCCATCGTTTCTCACTCAAAATGAGGCTGAGGACCAGCTTCAGCGGAATATGAGCACAGGTGAAATTCTAGGTTATCAAAATGAATATGGCGAATCAGGTGTCACTGGTCAAATGGAATATGGAGTTAATAGTGATGATGACGACGATGATACAAGTGAAGGAAATCTAGTGAACTTTGGTGAATCTCAAAACGGACCTTCAGACTATCCTCCACCACCTCCTCAGGGTGATCAGGATTATTACATGTCAACTGGACAGCCATTGGTTGATTTAGATGATGAGTTGCCAGTAGCGCCACCTGTTAATGAACAAGGGGAATTAATAGAAGGAGATTATTTAGGTGATTATTCTAGTCAGGGCAAGGGACAATACGGAAATTACGATCAGTACGAAGACATGGGTGATCAGGAGTATTTCGATAACGCTGACCAGAACTATGCTCAAGGGCCTGTTGAGAATGACTTTAATGAGAATGATAATATTGACCCAGATACGTGGCATCCTGAGATGGACCAAGAAAGGTCACGAAGGTCACTGTCACCAGAGAGGTCAGTGTCACCTGGAAAATTTTATGGCCAACCAGAAGGCGCAGAAGGTGTAAACTCCCCACAGTGTGATACTGAGAGCTGTGAGAACCTAGACTCTGAGGATATTAGCTCTCTTTCCGAATCTCACCCCGAATCAAGACAAACACCAAGTAAATCATCCATTCCACAGTCAGACACTGAATATTCTGATAGATCTCTGATCGATCATTCAGAGACGGAATCTGTCACATCGGATGCATCTGGGAAACCAAGATTTGTTTCCGGAGTACCAAGACCAAGAAAGATTAAGAAGCCCTCTGCACTACCTCCCTGGGATGACAACGTTGTGATACCGAAGCCTGCCCGTGTGAGGCCAACTTTTATTGGTAAAAAAGAGTATCTTCCAATAGCATCATCTTCACCTGATCGTCCTCAAACGGCACCGGCTCACTTCATAGTCAAAGGTTAATATTGCCTGTACACTCTGTGCTCAACCAGTTGTGTAGGGGGATTGTTAAATACAAAACAGGCAAAAATAATACAAAAATACAAAACAGGCAAAAATTATACAAAAATTCAATTACTTTTGGTTGCATTTAGAAAAAGCTGATATTTTTGTTTTGCTTGAAAGAGCATACTAGTCAAAAGCAATTTACTTTTTCTGAAAAAGTGATTAAGTTGCATTTTTAGGTCTTTTTTTAGCACAAGCTTGGTAAAGCCAATTTCAGATAAAAAGAGCAAAGCTTTTCAAAATTATGTGAGCAAGTAAAGGCCGAAGTATTACCTAATGGGTTGATTTTCTTCAAAACTTAGCAAAATCATGTAGTTTTTTTGCAGTTGGATTGATTTATCTTAGTTAGAAACCCTTTTTTTTTTAAATCTTTTTTCTAAATGTTGTAATGTGGTAAAACTTTGATTTTTTTTTTATCTTTGTCAGAAAACTGTTTTACCTTTCTTCTATCAGTCAGTAAATCTATGTTTGTGTAATACATGATTGACAAAAAACAAATGAAGAATAAAATCAGGTTAACGTAAAAATGAATGAAACAAAATTTCTTTCACTGTATTGCTGGCTTAAATTTTTAGCAAAAATAAATCATGCAAGACTTGTTTGATAGACCATTTTTAGTGCAGCTAGATGCTTGTGATCCATTTTTGTTTTTGTTTCTTACTTTAGCAATTTCAATACTTCCTTAGAAATGTTTCATCAATAATTTACATCATCAATGTATACTTTCATCACACATTATATGGTCTCCAGGTTTTCCATTGCTACTTTATGAAATTGTGAAAGACTACACAGACAATTTCCCTTCATTTCTGATTGGGCAGAATAGTGTCACATGATCTTTAGTTATCTGTTTCTATTTATATCTTTTTATTTTGAGTTTGGCTGCAGTGATTAGACTTGCTTGAAATCGCCCAGCATGGCTACTATTAGATTCTGGCTTTTAACATTTTTGTGAAACTTGGTACATAGATGTATATGAAATGCACCAGAAGATATTATTCATAACATGGAAATTGGAGCTTGGGGAAATAGGTTTATACTTCAGGCTTTTTAGATAAGGCCTCACTTTCACTTAGTGTGATAATTCAGAGATTTGGAGATATTTGTAGGTGTATTAGGAACAGTGTGATGTTGTATCTGTTTCTAAAGTATGGCTGCTATGTTCCAACATTTAAAAGGTTCATAGCAATAAAAGGAGCATAGGCCTCCTTTGGCCATCATATGGGCCCTATAAGATCCCATTCCCCCTCCCAAAAATCATATACTTTCTCCTCTATTACCTGAAAAATTCCTCAATGGAATGAAAGCATTTAATTCGAAGTCTTTCTGCAATTCTGCAGCCTGTAAGCAGTTTCATTATTATAGTTCATTTAAATGAGTCATATGACTCAGTTATCTGTGTTAGGTGGATAGTTTAGCTTATAAACGGATGTTTCAATAATAATTGTACAAGCTTATTAAGAAGTTACTCTTTGACATAAAAAACACATGATATTGCTCCATTAAAAGACCCTGGCCTGTCCCTATTAACTCTCTAATGCTCTGGTTTAGATTGGCATGTGTTGTAGCTTAGCTGATCAGATATATATAAAAACAAATCCAGGAAGATATAGATATGGATGTTAAAGGACTTGAAGAGCTGTCTTAGATTCTCATGATGCATTTCGTATACATAAATGTCAAAATTTTAGAATCTCTTAATCCGTATTTACTGGCATTTATGCATGCTACTGTGTGTATGTGTGCATCGTATGTATTTTGTGAGCTATATAGATATATATCTGTTCTAAATAAAATGTTTTACATCCCTTGCTATATTTTGGTTATGTTATTTTTCTGAATTCTATATTTGATTTTAGTTGCTTTTGTGCTTGTTGTCATTTGAATTTTAAACTTTTGTACATTTGCACAAATTGTTCATGACACTGTGCACTTATGATAGTACATTAATAGATTGCCAATGTACATTGAGATTATGCTTGTTGATGAGTTGCACTGTAATTGTATACAAGAAAATTGTGTGCAAGTAGCTGTAATTGTACCTCTATGTTGTTGTATAATTTCTCTTGGATATCTTTGTTCATTGTATGGTGGGCATGATGAAGATTGTGCAATAATTAATTATTTATTGATCATGTCTTCTGAATAGCAGCATGAAGGTTTTTAACAAACATGTGCAAACTATTTGTAGGCAGAATACACTAAACAAGTTCAATAACTCTGGAGTTGTGCAGTAACACATAGTTATTACCCTTGAGTCTTTTATGTGAAATGCTCAGTAGCTTAAATAGAATATGCTGAAGATAGTTATTGGCATAATGTCTTGCACATGTTAACTATTCACCATGATTTCCCAAGCCACTATCAAGTTATACCATTTAATATTTCTAGGGGCATATTTTGTTTCCATATCAGCTTCAAATCTTAAAAGCACTTACAATATTGTATCACTCCTGAAGCACATCAGGATAAAAATAATATATTTTAGATCAAGGTCATTGATAATGGTCTATGCTACTTCAGTAGGATTTTTGTTGGTAATTAGTTAATTACAAAAATACCTGTAGAACATACACAGTAGAACTTAGTAACAAGTCATTTTAGTTTGGGAGAAGTCATGATATGAAGTGAAAAATTAGGGAAGGGTGACTGAATTTTATTTAATCTGAAAACATAGTGGAAAGATCACAAACATAGCTTTTGTTTACTGTTGTAAGTTGGAAGGTTAAAAGGTTGCATTTACATCTTGTTAATTGAGATCCAGTTAAAAGTTGTTAAGGTATAAGTTTATAAGTCAAGGTCATATAAAATTTGCTGTGGGGCAATTTATCCATACAATATTGCATATAAATGGAAAGGTCAAGGTCACTTAGAACAAGGTTATCAAGAGGCTATCAAGTTGAAATGTCAAGGTCACAAATATGGTCAAGTGAGTGAGTGAAATGGGGTTTTACGGCACGTCAGCACACAAAGGCTATATTGCGCCAAAAAATATAATTATGAAAATACAAAATAAAAAACAAATATGGTCAAGATCTGATAGTGTTACATGACTGAATTACAATAAAGCCATGCTACAAAATCATAATTCAAAATGAGATTCATTAACATCTGTCTGTCTTTCTGTTGAACAACACATTTTATATATACCGCCCGGTTAACTGAAGTAGTAGAGTGTCCACTTCCAGTGCGAGAGGCTGCGGGTTCCATCCCCGGCCGGGTCAAACCATAGACAGTAAAAATGGTAGTAATGTCTTCCCTTCTTGATGCTCAGGATTTAGGGTTAGCATTACGACTGGTTTGTCGGTGTCAGGATAAAGTGACCGGCCGGGGTTCACCCTCCACGTATATTAGTGCTATACACTGGGCACGTTAAAGAACCATAATTCTCTACAGAAGAGTTCTGTGTCTCCGCTTCCCTCTCTTTGGGATGTCCATAGTCAGCCCCTTACAGAGCAGGGGTGATGTAATTCATATAATAGTAACAATAACATAATAGCTTTAGTCCAAAGAATTCAGTCAAGCTAAATTTACTATAATCCTTAGGTATTGCATTCATTATCTAAGGTCAAAGGACAATATCTCTAATGTTAAAGGACAAAGGTCCTCTGTCTAATATTTGATCCTATAATATTGATTGGAATGTTAAATTCATACCATGCAAACTGTTGCTGTAAAGCACAGGCTTGGTTTGTATTCTAGAGTGTAAAACAGATGTTAGTGTGTCATGCAAATGTAGCAACACATTGATGCTTCAGGGGGAATACAGTTAGATGAGGCATGTAGACAATCTTGTTTACATTTAATTAAAGGGGCATATGTCGGTGTTGAAAGTATCTGTAGGGCTGGTGTAACAGGCTAACAATATTGATATTTCAGAGTTGTACGTTGTACGGCAGCTCATATCATTGATGCTCCAGACTTTCTAATTTACATAATTATGTACAAAGTAACTTTAAATGACATAATGTAATGTCTGCCATTTTGAAGTACATTTACATTAATGCGAACTATGTGTACATCTTAACACTTGACTTAAATGTCACCATATTGTAATTTATGCTAATTGCCAATTTATACAAATCTTTTTAAGGGTGCCACGGCTCAGTGGTTAGAGTCACTGACTTGTTATCACTTGGCCTTTCATGGCTGTGGGGTTGTGAGTTCAAATCCTGGCTCAGATCATACAATTTTGTGTCCAGGGTAGTCTGGGGTCTTCCTCCAGGTGAAATGGAAAATTCTCCATATGACTGTTTCAGTGGGGCTTAACCCTTAGCCTGCTGAAAAAAATGTGGTCTGCTTAAACTGTCATCTGTCTGGATTTTAAAATTCACCAGATTCGCCCAAAATATGGAAAAAAATGGCTGAGTGTCAAATAGCTTGGATCCAGATTAGACACAGAGTTACTCAGTGTCATCTAATCTGGATCCAAGCTGTTTGCATATTCTATCATGGTTGCACTTAGCAGGCTAAGGGCTAAAACCTAAAAAAAAAACAATTTAACTTGCAAACAAATCCTTTTATAACCATTGAAGAAATCCTCACTTTAAAAATATTCTTTATGATCATTAGAAAATTGTTCAGATATAGCAAGAAAATATTAAGTGGATTTGGGGGTATTTTTTTGGAGGCTTTGTTACTCATATATTTATCATAGATCTTACTGTTTGCTAGACCATAAATGACTTTATTAAAAGTAATGATGATATATCAAATCACATTCATAATTACTTGATACAGACATAAACCTTCCCTTTAAAAGACCATAAAACTATTGGTTTTGTTTTCTCAATTTTATTATCAATAAAAAGCCCAATCATTAAAAAATGTAAAATATCATTATTTTTAAAACTATGTGACAGGTTTTCAGGAATTCCTTTTTACTGGTACAATTAGAAAACAATGTTTCTATAAAGTTGCTTCAAAAGCATGAAACTCATACATATACCAGTAGACCAAAGTTTGCTTCATGTCTAAATGAATTGATACATAATTGTAGATTTCAAAATTGTTTTGGTAATGCCAAATGCCATTATTTCTCAGAGAATCATAAGTAAATGCACATCTTTTTAATTTTGTCAAAATATAAATTTAGGCTTTTTATCTACACAATTTACAATCCTCTCCCATAAAAGAAGCATTTAGAAAGTATCAGTTTTACTTCATTTGATTGATTCTAATTACAGAACATGAGTTTTTTGTACACTGAAATATATAACTATCAAAAATACCCACAGGGGTAAAATCGCTTACAATTCACTAGAGGGGTTTCATAATCATATCCTGGTGATACATACACAATTTAAGGGATCAATGCAAAAATCTCAAAAATCTCAGCTCAAAAAAAGAGCTAATCTTTACCTAGACTTATGACTAGGATAGCTAAACTTTACCTAGACTTATGACTAGTGATTAAGGTAGACTTATATATGGGGTAGACTTATGGGCTAGTGATTCGGGTTCAATCGCTAGAAGTTTCTCAATGCGGTTTGAAGTGGGAGCTATCAGTAAGCATTGGTTAAGATATCCAGGAACACAGGTTAACCCTTTACTCCATGACTACGACTTTTGTCACATACGACCAGTGTAGATTAGCCTTCACATCCATGCAGTCTAATCAGGATCTACACTGTTTGCTTCTTGAACAGAAATAACCTTATTAATCTGAAAGTGATAAACATATATCCTGATAAGACTGCCTAAGGTTTTAGGTTGGTCTGGTTCTACACTGGTTGCATGTGGCTAAAGTGGTATGCATGGAGTAAAGGGTTAACAGACAACCTTGATATATCAGTAAATATTTTTAAAATAGGCATAAAGCACACAAAAAGACAAGTAAATCCAAAATAATTTCTGTACTTTTAGGACATGATGAGTTACCTTCAACTTTCTCCAGTGATTCTGGTAAACAATTGACAGCTGCTTTCTAATCCTTTCCATTATAAAGTCAGTGGTTTATTACAATAAACACAGAATTAGGAATGTTTAGACTTTCCAGTTCTACCATTAAACAGTAGGTAACCGCAGAAAGCTATGGTATGTGTGCAATTACAGAGTTAGATTTATGTCTAGTTTGATAAAAACTAAACACGAACAATATAATGAGTCAGCTCAGTAAAGCTGTATTGCCTTCTTTATTACATATTAGATAAGGCATTTTTGCTCTTAGCCCTTAAATAATGGGTTTCAAGAAGCTATGTTTGTGTGATGGCTGTATAAGTGTTATATTTATAGGAATGCTGCTGCACGAGACATTACTTTGTGTTATGTGTTTATATATTTCAAATTTACAAGGAGTTTGCTGTGGACTTTTCTTAGAGATTAACATCAGCATGGAATTGTATTGATCTGATCTAAAATAATTAACTATCCTGTCTAATCCTAAAAATGCTGGAATTTCATTGTGAACATTTCCCTACTTTTTCTTTGGTTCGATCTATTTATATTTTAGGAATTTAATGAGGTAGGGTTGGAAATTCATTTTCCAGTGAAATCACATGTTACAGTTAAATTATCTTCAATAACTATGACATAATATTCACATCATTTGCAAATAGGTTCCCCTGCAGAACCAATTTAACTGTCTTATTAACTACTCATGCTTTTTAGGGGCCTGTGGCCGAGTGGATATAATCATTAACTTACAATCTCTCAGCCCCTCACCGCTGTGGGTTCAAATCTCGGTCTGGGCACTTCGGATTTTTCAAGTGGGGAAGCCTTCCAGCTGGCTTGCGGTAGGTCAGTGGTTCCACCCCTGTGCGCTCTGTGCCTGAAATAGTGTACAGAGGTCCCGTGGGGTCTTCCTCCACCTGTAATAAGCTGGACGTTGCAATATGACTAAAATACAGTTAAATCGACTTTAAATTCCAAATAAACAAACAAAACAAACTATTTATGCTTTATGCAAGATTTTCCAGGCTCTATGGCCAATGGTAGACAATGAAGCATAGAACAGTAGTGTATTGACTGTCAAGGGCATCTAGAGATGGATCTACCTTGTTAAATGATCCATACTTGGAAATCCAAATATATATCTTTCCAGCATTTATAGGGTTAACTTACTCTGTTTCATTGTTTCTTTGATTAACTTTAATATTTATAGCCTTTGTTGAATCTTTTTTATGCAAATTGTAATATGTAGTAGACTGTGAGAACTACTAAGTGTGTTTAACTAGTTGTTGTAGTAATAAAATATTCAGAAATGCAGAAAAAAAGGATTTTAAATCATACTAGTAAATTGTACATCACTTACGTCTACAATATCTGTACAGAAAATCTGTTATAAGGCAACTGCTCTGTATATAGACCTGTCCCATCATGCCCTCTGCTGATCCAGAGGTGCTTTCAAGGAATCAGACTCCTCCCCTTTTACCCACCTCTCCCACTCCAACATTTAAGGTTTGTTCAAGTAATTGTGGGTTGAGGGGACTGGAACCCCTAAAAACCTGGAGTTATAGACGTTTTTTTTTTCACACCAACACCACTGAAACATCATTTGCTGGATTTTTCAAACTTTGAACCTTTT
>JAULCC010174339.1:0-21315 GCA_032358795.1 Nuttallia obscurata
GTAACTCGGCGTCTAATCAGGATCCAAGCTGTTTGACACTCGGCCAGTTGTTTATCCAAATATTTGGCGATTCTGATGAGTTTTAAAATCTAGGCAGACGACAGTTTAAGCAGACGACATTTCTTCAGCAGGCTAAAGGTTAAAGCGAAATCAATTTTCTTCTCATTCATAATTTTAGTCGAAGAAAACTATATTTCATATCTGTTTCTATTCATTAGATTGAGATGAATACGAAGTTTGATTAAATGACCAATTAACTCGGTCTGCACTGTAAGCCACCTAACATAGCAGACGATTACAGAACGTGCCTCTTCGTGCGAAATGTGAAAAAAATATAAAATAGACTCGTCCTCTGAAATGGATAAAAGATTAAAGTACATTTGAGGGTGGAGAGAGAGAGGGGGGATTTTGGGTGGAGAAACCTTTCAGACCAAACGCTGGCAACCTTATATCTTGATTAGCGCAGCTTATTTAACGGATTCGCGACTTCCTTAAGATTTTATTGCCAATAAAATTAGCCGTAGGCGACCATAGAGCGATAAAGCAGTAGGTTACCAAGATAACTAAACGATTTAATAGGAGAGCTATGGTTATGAAAACTTTTTTACGTGGGTTTATGAAGTTTATATATTTTGATAGCAAAAGTATATTTGAGATTTTTAACGCTTTCCTCAGAAACAACAATGCCCCCACCCCCATTCTCTCTCTCTCCCCCCCCCCTCCCCCTCTCTCTCTCTACGTATATATATTTTTCTCTTATCTTTTCCCCATTATCTGTCTTTCTACATTTTATCTGGGTTTTTTTTCTTATCTGTCTGTGTGTCTGTATGTGTGTCTGTCTTCTAGACCTAAAATACAAAAATATTATCTGTTACAACTGTGATTCGTGTTTTCTAGATCATTAACATGGTTCAATTTATTTCGCGAGTGTAACACGACATTATCGACCTTTTAGTGACTATTATCTATTAGTATCTTATTTAAGCACATACCTATGTTATTGAGGAACGTAAAAAACAAACAATGACTTGTCAGGGTTGTTGATTTCTGTATTCACTACTTAGCAACATAATTAATATATAATATAACTATAATTAATATATCAGAAAATATATAATTTTCTATACTTATGAACCTTTACATACTGGCTGAACAGGTTTCACTGAATTGAGTTTCTTTTTTTTATTGCGATGTTCTAAGACTTTTGTCATTTATTATATCAAATAGACACAACATATTTGTATCAAAAACGCAACCTTTATCAGGATGTAATGGGACGTAAGAGGTTGTAAGGGACGTTTCTGAGTCACTATGCTGCTATTTTATTTTATTTTTTTTGAAATATGCCACAAAAAAAACCTTCCTATTATGATCACTATATTCGAGTCACTACACAACAATTCTAATGGACAATACAGAAATCCGCCAATTTACAGCTATTGAAGACGATACAAGCACTTTTTTTCTCAGATTGTTTTTTTTTTCTTCATAAAAAATGTCTAGATTTGTATCGGCGGCACCTTGCCGACATTCTCGGTTTTTCGTACCCCAGGTGCTATCAAAACTGTAGCATTCAATATATCTGTTAACATCCTATTTTGTTGTAACGTATCTGGAGTTGTAGTACATCGTTGTTTATATCGCCCGTGTGCACTGCGCCAGATGGATAAACAATCATTGTTATTTATTTTCCCTGTGGTGCTAGATCGAAGTAAGTTTTCACCCGCCAAACAACCACCTGTGGTCTGAATTCGTCGTGGGTAGTCCAGGGGTTCAGTGGGTTTTAAACAATCCGAACTTCATAAACAATAATGGGAGCCGTGGCATATTGACAGTTACAGGAAAGAATGTGGCGTTACTATAGCTTGTTCCATCTACCATCACTCCTCAAAAATTCTCCACGGTAAGGGTCGTGGCTTGGTGCCTGCTGAGGAACATAACCGAATCGAACAGAACAAAACAGAATGGTCTAGATCAGATAGGTCAAACCGGAAGTGAGAGTGAATCAGTCTGGCAGTCGCTTTTTAGGAGTGAACAAAACAGAACAGAACAGACGATATCACCAGCAGTTTTACTAGACTGAGGAAATAGTAACACAGTCAATCTCATCCTCCCCCGGTAGGCTACTTCCGTGACATGTTTGGCAAAAATATAAAACAGTCACAGAAAAATGACTCAAATAATATCTCACGTCATATAATTGGTGTTCTGCTGGAAAGAAACGTATCCGACAGAACAGCTCTGAACAGTCGGTAAATCTTTTCTGCACACCTGTACGTGACTGCATCAGCATTTAAGAGAAGTCTGCATCGAAACGGTGTTCTAATGTAAAGAGCTGAAACAATTTGATGCAGAAATCTAACGTTCAGTTGTCGTATGGTGAAAAAATGAAGACGGAAGTTGGGGATATGGAAACGAGCTAGTTAGTACTTTAAAGTCAGGAGCACGAGACGGGTAAACCCACATTGTAAATAAAAAACAATTTTGAAAACGATCCAAATGTCATGGTTTGGGATCAATCGGAACTCATCGGGTGTTTCCGTCAGTCTCCCGAGAAGTTCCGACTGAGTTTAGGATTTATATTTCCATACTTACAGTTGGCCCAATGAAATAATAATCGAATACACAGGTAAATAATGTTATAAACGATAGGCAGCAACTTGATGAAATGATATGTTTTATAATTTTGAGCAACATACGCGAAAGCAAACAACAATTTGTAAAGAAGAGTAACTGAATAATATATAACAATAAGATTATCCTGCATGATATATCAGTCGCTTTAGTAGCTTTTGATTTTTCTAAACATATCGACTTTCACGGACCACAATTACGTGTGCAGAAAAGATTTACCGAATATTGTAAGTCAAGTGTTTAAACGTCTAGAGTAAAAAGTCAAATGTTGAATGCTTTATGTCGAATGTCCTATGTTGAATGATCAATATTGAATGACTTATGTTGAATGTCGACTATTGAATGTCTCATGTTATATATAAATTGTTGATAGTTGTGTGTAGAATGTAGAATGCCCAATGTTGAATGTCGACATTGACTGACATTTGTTGAAAGTTCACTGATGAATGTCAAATGTTGAATGTTGAATATGAAATGTAGTAGGTTAATTTTCTTTATTACGTCTAAATGTCGTATATTGAATGTTAAATGTTGAATGCTAAATATCATATGTTTAAAGTTGTAATTAAAATGCGAGATGTCGAATTTTTAAATATCGACTGACGTATGCCGCAGATTAAATGCTGAATGTTTGATTGTTGAATATTTTAAATACCGCAACTTAAATGCAGATTGCCCATGAGTGAAAATCGATACTGAATGTCGTAAGTTAAATGGCATAAAAGCTTTTCAACAATGTTTAATGACGTATTTGATTACTAAATGTCGTATTTTAAAATGTCGTTTGTTAAATGTTGTGAGATGAGATTTAGAGAATATATATAGAATGTCGCATATCACAATGATATCGAACGTTGTATGTTTAGCCAACATTTAGCGTTTTTATTTAAAGCGTCTTCAAACATAAGTATTGTGGAATGCCCTTTTAACCACTTAACCCTTAGCCTGCTGAAAAATGGCGTCTGCTTAAGCTGTCGTCTGCCTTAATTTTAAAATTCATCAGAGTCGCCCAATATTTGGAGAAACAATTGGCCGAGTGTCAAACAGCTTGGATCCTGATTAGACGCCGAGTTACTAATCTGGATCCAAGCTGTTTGTAAATTCTATCTCGGTCGCCCCTAGCAGGCTAAAGGTTAATTATGCAAGTCTTTTTCCATGATTTAAGAAGAATTTGTTTTTAAACTTATCATTTTATTAATGACTGGGCAGGAATATCAAATCACCTCAAATCACATTGAAATGCCATGGAATGCGACCTTTGCTCAACTTGAAAAGAAATCCAAAGCATATTAACAAAACAGTTCTCAAATCGAAAAACGGAAATATATCCCTAATAATTTTTAAAAAAATCTAATGTTACTGATTGTAACTAATGTTGATACATATATTTAACCCCTTCACTGCCTTACCCCGAGTTTTCAGTAATATGCAAACAGCTTGTAGCCGGATGAGAGGCCGAGTAACTCGGCGTCTCATCAGGATTCAAGCTTTTGGAAACTCAGCCAATTGTATAGCCAAACATTTAAGGAATATGTGATGGTAAAAAAGGGCAGAAGAAATATTGCGCATGCGCGGTATTGCTTCCGGCAGTGAAGGGGTTAAAATTGAAATTTCAATCTTGTTTAATGTGTCTGTTACCAGGTCTAGAATTTTCTAATGTGAAGTGTATTCTCTAAACTTATAGTCAATGGTATTATGGAAATTATTTGGCATTTCTTTTTGCCGTTCGGTATGGTGCGAAAAACATATCATTCCGCGTCTCAATATCCCATTAATATGTCAATAGGTTATTTACATATGTACTATGTACTCTATCGGCATTCAAGCTAATAACCAACCACAATACGTATTCCTCATTTTCATGGATGACGTATTAATACTTGATTGACACTGTTACAGGACACGTGCCTCAGACTGTCAACCTGTCGTTCTACTATTCTTCCGGGAGAAATCTAAAATTATTTTTTAAACCATATTTACAGTAACGAAACTTATGACAATTAGTGAAGTGAATAAAATTAATTTTAGATGGTTATGCCCTTTTAAGGATACAAACAAAACAAAACAGCGGTCTTGTTTCGCTAATCAATATTGAATAATTTCAGTAACTTCACTACTTTGAAATTTACTTGGCACCCTGGTCATGCGAAAAGTTCTAATGGCAGCTATCCTCTACCGTACAATGGTATTGTGTTTGACAACTGTTTAATTCAACTGAGTAAGTTGAGAGTTAAGCTGTGTTGAGAGAGTTAAATTGAGTTGAGGGTTGGGTTGAGTTGAGTTGAGCTGAGTTGAGTTGAGTTGAGATGAGGGTTGAATTGAATTGAGTTAAATATAGTTTTGTTAAGCTGAGCTAGCTGAGAGTTGAGTTGAGTTGTGTAGTTGAGTTTATAGATAAGTTGAGCATTTAAAGCTTAGTTGAATAAAAGTTGCGAGTTGGTTGCGAGTTGAGTATAGCTGAGTTGAAAGTTGAGAGCTGAATTGAGCTTAGTTAAGTTTAGAGTTGAATTTAGTTGACAGTAAAGTGCAGGGTTGAGAATTGAGTAGATTTGAATTGAGTTTGGTTGAGATAAGCTGAGTTGAGAGTTGCTTGAGTTAAGTTGAGATTTGAGAACTGAGTTAAGTTGAGTTGAGTAGTAAAATGACATGAACAGTTCACGTCTACCATTTAATATTATCATATTCATTATTCACGTATGTTACAGTGCCGTAAAACCCTCCTCAGTTAGTTTACTCCGATAGTTTTCTCTCGTCATTGCAATATTCCTTTTTTTGAGGTCTTATTGTATTGACTGTTTGTACTAAGTTCGATTTTTGAGGTATCCATACCTGTTTGCCAAACGTTCTGCGGGGATTATTATACGTTGTTTTTTATTCTGATTATTTTCAAACATTACACTTGTTAAATGTTTTTGCGAACACAGGTCTCGTCAGAAAAAGTCATTAATCCCATCTTACTGATTTTGAAATTAAACTCGTAAGTGTTTGATTACAAATTGTTGTTTTTGTTTTTGTAGTATAACGGCACTTCAACAAATTGTGAAAAAAAGTTGCCTTTTCTGTCAGAGCAAAAACAAAAATGTGAATTAAGAAAGTGGCAACATTGTAAAAGATCGAGAAATACTGAGATATTCTGGATAAGAATTCAGGAAATGTTGATGTGTTTTCTTTGTTGGCTTATCTCGTAACAAACATTCTGGCGAATAACCGATACGCCGCACAATCGATTTATTTTGTTATAGTAAAAACCAATTTATCACATTGGTTTCATGGTTCCCTCAGCACCCAAAATTATCTCTATTCACAGGTAGGTAAACGGATTTTCTTTCATAAAAGCCCCTCAGTTGGGAGATTCGCGAAATGCATGAAATGCTATGTATACGCGTAGAGTATGGAAGTACATCTAAATTCTCTTTCAACTTACCGCCGGTATATCGGTCTTCGTGTGAGGTCCCAACCCATGCGGATCGTAGTAACGAGCCAGTATAATGACCAGCGCATACTATATGAATAGTATGCCATACAGGTGCGGACTAACACCTAGAGCAACAGGGCGTGGGAGCTACCCGTGAAATAATTGTTTTTTCTTATACACCCGCTGATCTTCTATTACCTTATTGGTTTATAAACGATCCAATGAATATGTTTCTACTGATGTATATTTCGTTAACACAATCGTTAATATGATATTAATCGTTATTGTCATAAGTCATCATCAATATCTTCATTATCCTCATGATCAACTTCATTTTCTTAAACGTCAATATCATCATGGGTATTATCGTTATCATTGTTTTTACTCTCATATTCGCATAATTCGTTATCACCGTCTTGGTCCTCATGATCTTCATCGGTGTCATTATCTTTACCGTCACAATATGCATGGTCATCATCGCCGTCATTATCTAACTATTATTTTTTGGTTTTTATGCTCATGATCATCATTGTTATAATATTATCTTCAAGGTCAGTATGCTCATGGTCATCATTTTTATCAGTATCTTTTGCCGTATCTTAATGGTTAGTATCCTCAACGTCATTATCGTTATCATTATCGCCATGACTTTCTTATCGCCAGTATCATTATGGTCGTCATTGTTATAATTGTATTCATCTTAATCGTCATCTTAATCGTCATAATTATCATAATCTTTATCCTTATCTTTATCATTATCTTAATGGTCATTTAACTCACGTCATTATCGTTATGATTAACTTTATTTTCAGTGGCATAACTCATCATCGTTGACATCATATTTGTTGTCATAATCGCAATGGCCATCATTGTTATAATCAACGTTATCATCATATTAATTCATTAATATCTTTATCGTCATTAGCGTAATGGCCGTAATCGTTATCTTCATATTGATCGTCATCATCAGCTATCATCATCAGCCATATTCATCATGACACATGGATACTTGCAATGCACATCGAACAGCAACGGTGTTTATTTACCTCAAACATAACAGACGTATATATAGTAAACATTAACTGGAACAGTTATCAAGATACACATAAGAACTAGGTCAAAGATAAGATATGGTATTTGATAAATTAGGTCAGGCCGTTTCAGTATACTTAGATAACCATGGAGGCCGAACCGCTGAGTTATCAAGTCAACGTGAGAAGGAACGATTGCACCAATGAACGAATGAATGATTGAATGATTGAATGAATACATAAACTACGAATGAATCAATGAATAAGTTAATGTATGACAGACTGAAAAAATGAATGACTGAACGGATCAGTGAAACAATGTATGGACCCAAAAAGGATTACACGAACAAAGAATTAAAATGAATGAGTGAATGATGTATGAATGGATGAATGGTGTATGGTTTAGTTAAATGATGCATGTATGTATGTATACACAAAAGGAACGATAGGACAGATTTCACGATAAAACCCCCCATGAAAGTGAGTGTATGAATGAAATAATGAATGAATGAATAAAGGAAGGAACAATTGATTTAATGAATTAATCAAGGGATGTACTGAAAAAGAAAGGAATGCATACGAACAAAGGAAAAGAGCGATTGATTTGTCGATTGATTGATTGAAAGAATGATTGAAGGAATAATGAATTAATTTAAGTACAAAAAACGAACGAAAGATCAAGCTCACGAATAAAGAATAAAAGTAAATGAATGAATAAATGAATGAATGAATGAATGAATGTATATATGAATGATGAATGAACCAAAACAGGAAAAAACTAAGCAAACGCACGAGCAATGAAAAAAGGCGAAGAATCAAATGAATGAACGAACAAAGATAGAACGAAATAATAAACAGAAAAATAAAAAACAAAAGAAATAATGACAGAGCTCTATCAAAGGATAGAACAACTGTTGCAACAATATCTTAACGATATGGTCGGTAATCTTGGAACGTCATTTTGAAAGAAATATTTATATACATACGCGTCGCCATGATCTTCACTGAATCTGTACAACGAAACAAAGGCCATATTGATATGCTTGGGTTCTAAATTGATTCATTCGTCAGAATTTTGTTGCCTTTTCTCAACATTTCTTCCCAAAGAACAACAAACTAAAAACAAATAAACATGAAAATGACCCAAATATCCCCACTTTTCTCACTGGTAAATGAAAAGTCGAACATGTCACTGTAGAAAACATCATGCGATTTAGAGGGGATGAACGATAGCGGTGCATATTGTGCAATCGTGACGCTGACATCGCCAGTGACATGGAAGTGATGAAAACTACTCTTTGACCTTTTCAGTAACAGTATCACGAAACTACTTTGAAAGATTTGATAATTCAGATGAAGACCACCCATTGCAAATTTTTAAATCAACACTACATAATTATGATTAATTCATGAGACGATAACTCATTTTTCAATACATGATAGCTGGACTTAGCGGTTCACTAACAAATCGCTTTCTTTACTAGTTTTCAGCTTTATATGCTGGACAAAGGGGTTCATTCAATGTTTATATTTACATTTTTACAAGTTGTTTTCAATCTCTATGTAACCGAAACCACACACAATGTTCGAAGTTTTAGCTTAGAAAGGGGGACAACGCGGGTTGGGTTCGTAGATTAGAATAGCTTGTTGTCGCCTTAAGATGTAATTCGCCGTTAGTATACTCGCGCATAAAAAACTTTCGATAAAATGGGGGAAAACGGAGAGTAATACGAGTATTTGCTTAACATTTACTGTCTTTGTTTACTAATTGAAACAAAATAGTTTTTTATATGAGTTGATGAGATGTTATCTAGATTTTATTTAGTTTGTTACGCGCACTAATACATCTTTATGTACTTTACTAGAGACTCCGCTAATTAAAAGTTCAAGGAAAGTCGCACGGTCCAGGCAAAATGAACTACATTATTTTTTTACGAAGTCAATAGGCGTATGTAAATATGGATCAATTGCTATCTTTTCAACCAAAAGGCCCAGGCCTTAAGATTCACTAAAAAGTCGATAATTTTCCAACTTAGACCCAGTAGATCTAGTTCAATAATTAATCTTTATCGACAAGGACCCTAGACAATACTAAATCCCGATCTTTTCCGGAACTACCAGGACCTGTGGTTCAATAAGAAATCTTAAGCTTTCCGGCCAAAGTTTCCCGACCAAGTGTTCCAATGATAAATCGCTATATTTCTAGTCAAAATTGCCAAGCCAAGTGGTTCAATGATAAATGACTAACTTTCCAGCCAAAATAATCAGAACGTGGTTCAATAATAAATCCCTATCTTTCCAACAAAAGTCGAATAATTCAAGAATACTCACTTTCTTTCCAGAAATGACTGCCGAACCAAACAGTTCAATGAAAAACCGCCATCTTTACAGACAAAATTTGTCGAGCCAAGTTGTTCACTTGTAAATAGCTCTCTTCCCATTCAAAATTACCTGGTCCATTGGTTCAATGCTAAATTTCTATCTAAATAGCAATGAATAAAGTCAAAAGAAAAAAAGACAACGACAGAATCGCAATGGGTACTTTCTATGCTGGCCTCTACTCTAAGACATATTCATTTGGCTGGTAACAAGTCGTCGATAAAAAATTGAAGTTTCAATCAGTACTTAAAATGACGGGAATTATGACAACAGTTTTCTCACATATAGGAAAGACAGATGACTACAAGGCTGTGTGATATTTAAATACGAATGACCAAACTTCCTGTATAGTCATACATACATACAGACACACAGACAGACAGACATAATTATATTTATAAGAGTCTCACTCATATACATTTTTTAATAAACAATACTATACATACAGCAGTTAAATGTATAAAACATTCAAATTGAGCTATGAGAGACTATGAAGAACTTATATATAAGACCTGCTTTTAAAACGTTAAACTGCTAGTATGTACAATCTGTAATAATGTATATGCGACAAAGATGACTGGGTTTGAACCCAAACCATCCCCTGAGTGGTAGTGGGGACGTATAATACATTCTTACCGTTATGCTACCGATCATCATGCAATAGTATGAGATTCGATTGTGTAGTTGAAACGCGCACGCTTGTCAATCCGGTGATTGTCGGTTCGATCCCCAGCCAATCTCAAACACCGTAATGAGGGGATTTAGTAATTGTGATGTTAAGGTTACTTGTCTGTTGGGGAAGGTGTCAGTTAATTGCGGTAAACGCGTTTGTGCTGGTTTAAGTTCTTAATGATAAGGTTAATTTGTTGTTGTTGGGTTGTTTACATCACCAACTAGGGCTAATTAACGTCTCAGAGAGAGAGAGAGCGAGATAGAGAGAGAGACAGATAGACAGAGAAAGAGAAAGAGAGACAGAGAGAGACAAACAGACAGAGACAGACAGACAGACAGAGTGAAATAAAGCGAGAGAGAGAGAGAGAGAGAGATGCGGATACAGAGAACTCTCTGGTTCTATTACGTGCCACATGTATAACACTGGTACACAGTCATTACAACTTGATGTAACGTACTAGGATATTGTTTGACTCGAGCGGTCGAACGGGATAGAACTCACCTCCTCCCCTCCACCCCCCGCACCGGAAACGGACGCTCTCTACCACTGAGGTAACTCGACGGTGGTTAGGTCTTGTGGTGTCAGCCAGGAAAATAAGCGAAATATTCTTGACAGATGCATCTTAAAACACAAACAAATTTACAAAATTTATCAACAGTAGAACGCTTTTCACTCATGAAAAAAAAATATCTGCGTAATCATGGTGCGTTTGAAAAACAGATAGAACATATTTGATAAATACAAATTAAAATCAACAAATCCAAATAACGATAAGAAACTGACTGCGAATTAACCTTTAGCTGCTGAACAAATTTCGTCTGCTTAAACTCTCGTATGCCTTGTAATTTTAAAATTCATCAGAATCGCCCAATAGTTGGAGAAACAATTGGCCGAGTGTCAAACAGATTGGATCCGGATTTAGACGCCGAGTTACTCGGCGTCTAATTTGGATCCAAACAGTTTGCACATTCTATCTCGGTCGCCCTTAGCAGGCTAAAGGTTAAGAAAACGAGCTTAACCCAAGATGTTTCGAATATAAATATTTATTAAAAACTGACATTGACTTAAATGTAATATTTAAAGATTATGAGGGAAGAAAAACTATTAAGTTTATTCTTAAAATGAAAGTTTTATCCCGTCCTGTTCTTTTCTATATTTACTTTTTCTCCTGCGACAGTGCGATCCAGGTGTATGCTCCCGGTGCAGTTGTCCAGCGATCCCGTCCACAGATCCGCCTGTGCGGTAGGTTATAGGACAGGTATTTCATTCATAACTGCGAAGGCGAGATTGAAAAAAAAGTTTGTATTTACGAAAACAGAAGCAATAAATACGGTATGAAAATGCTAGCTACGTCTTTTGTAGTGTAACAAGTCAATTTCATGTGAAATCTACCGATAAATTGGTTAAATCCATCGAATGGATGACCCTTGAAAAAAAAATTATTCGAACGAATAGAATTTCCGCGATGTTGCCTTTTCCCCTGGCTTGTATGAGGACACTTCAATTAAAAGGGTGTCCAGTGTTTTTCTACTTGAGTTTTTCCGCAAAATAAGTTTGGTCAACTAAAAGGAAATGTTGTTCGCGGGGAGCTGGACTGGTCTCGGTGTCTTCAGAATGTCAGTAAGCCGTTGAAAGTTGACGTTTAGCGGGCTTGTCTATGTGTGGGGTCCAACCGGCAGCGCCGAACTATTTTTTTTTCCTTCTGTTCAAACCGGTACGGAAACAGTGTTATGCGGATGGACCTGTCTCTATATAGTGCGCTGGTTTGGATAGTGTTAAGATAAATATAGGTACAACGTGTTAGGAAAACCCTGTATTGAATAGTACAATAATCTCAGTGCTACCGAATAATCAATTTTCTTTTACTAGATCTATCTCAGTGGCATTTTTTTTTATTTTAAAATATTTTATTTGTCTGTCGGAGAGCGAAATGTACTGTACACGAGAGAGATAGCGGTAATTTTAATAAACAGGGGGACTGTTTTTATTTAAAGAATATATGAAAAAAGTATTTTCACATTTTAATGATAAATATTTAAAATTTTACCGTCGTCGCGTGAGTGATAGATTTCTGTATCACTATGATGAAATAAACAGAGAAGAATGGATAGAATAAATTGGACGGCGATGTTACATTAGGACCAATGACAAATCAAAAAATGACTTAGGTATTTATATAAATAAAGGAAGGAAAATAGTTTCTATAGAATTATAAAGAGACCTCGTTGACAGGGACGTGTAGGTTACGTTGTAATTTTCAAAAATGAGGAGAACGTTCTGGTATATTGTGGTGGTGACAGTTTATTTTTCTGGAATTATTTGTGTCGTCGCACGAAGGAAAAGAGAGAAGAACGGATTGAAATTCGCCGACTGTGGTACGTGAAACTGGTGTTTTTCTCTTTTTCTCTTTCTCTCTATTAGCACATATTTAGTTTAAGATAATAAAAAGAATAAAGGAGAATTCACAATTTATTTTAACCTTTAGCCTGCTAAGGGCGACCGTGATAGAATTTGCAAACAGCTTGGATCCACTCGGCATATTGTTTCTCCAAATATTGGGCGATTCTGATGAGTTTTAAAATCTAGACAAACGACAGTTTCAGCAGACGACATTACGACATTTTGTTAAGCAGGCTAAGGGTTAAACTGTGTCTAATTGAAGTAGTGTAAAAGTACATATTGTAATAACTATGTAAACATATTTTTTACCTTTGGGAGAAGAGCAGATAGTGATAAGAATCTCAGCAATAGGATAATACATATATTTATCTCATAAAATGTTGAAAGACTAAGTTACATTAGAAATTAATTAATGTGTAGTACATATTTTCTGTCATATTTAAAAGAAACAAAGAAGAGTTAATCGTTGCGTAAAAATCCGTTTGATTACGTACCAATCTGTTCTTTCAGAACCTATTTGTAGAGATTAACGTAGTTTGTGAAGTTGGTATATAGATTACAAACGAATGACTTTCGATTATACCTTAATCGTATTTATTAGTAACAGCATAAAGGAAACAGCTGAACTATAGAAATCACTTTATCCAACATACCATCTTTTGTAATGATAAGGTAAAATAAGTGTTCATAGGTATTTAAGAGAAAGCTTAAGAATTTACTTATTTATCAAGTTACCTATAAGGTTGAGATCTGCAACAAACTTTATTTCGATAAACTTAACATTTGTAGCAATAACTGTTAGTTGGTGGTGTAAGCAGACGTTATAAGCAAAACCAAGTCTTATTCTACGTGTAATTAAATATATCTACCTGATATGATAAAATCAGATCTGCCTATCTTATTAAACATATCTACCTGATATAAATAAAACTATCTACCTGATCTAATTAAAAGCAATCAACCTGATATAATTAAAACATCTTCTTCATAAATTATGATAGAAAATACTTTTTTATTATTTTACTAGCTATGCTTTTTAATGAGCTCATTAAGACCATCCATTGTGGTCAAGGCATTTTGCACGTGTGTCAGTCCGAGATACAATGATGATGTGTTGGTCAGAATATTGTTAATCGTGTATCTTATACAATATCATTTTCATAAAACAAAATAAGTAAACCAAAAAGCTTGTTTTTTATACCTGAAACTTAGCAGACGACATTAGCATTTTGGCGCCGGAAGTGTTTACAACGGAAGTCTTGGGTATCTGTATAACGATTCGTAAACGTTTATTGTGATACCGTTATCTCTACTGAAGTCTATTATACAAATACAAACATAAATAAAATTATAGAATTTATCGGAAATAAGATAAGGGGGAAACCGCGCTATCCTACCGATTATTATGAGATGTAAGGATCTGAGAAGCGCAGTGGTGTAGTGGGTAACTGGGTATATAGTGTTCGACAGGAGATGCGGGTTTGAGCTCCGACAGGGGGGGGGGGGGAAGGGGAGGGGCTTTTTCCTAACCTTCTTTAAACGCAAGGAACTGATTCTACACAAGAAACGGGCTCAAATTGGTTCTATAAGACATAGGATTTGAACATAATTGAGAAAATACATAAATTTAAACTAAGAAATTTACATGAGAAATTTAAGAAATCATTGAAGATTGAAATTGCAGATAGAGTGTACTTTTAAAAATAATATTATTCAAGTAAATCTTTAACCTTTGATGAATTCAGCGGTTATATCAATGGTTCAGTGCAAGACTGATGTATGTTCTTGTTTGTTACAAATGAGGTAGGTTAATGTGGCACTGAGCTGTCAATGTGTAAGAATTTTGTTTTAAAACTGAAACTTTTTGTTCATTCGCAACATAGGTTTACTTTGTCGCTCATACAGTACACGAATCCTACATTGATATGTTTACATATGCTCTGTTTAAATTACAGTATATGTTATGTTGGTTGTAAATCCGACATTCTCAGCAACAAGTGAAATGTATCTGAAATTAATGGTGATCAATACTTTCAGTACCTTGTAGATGAAAAAAACACAATCAGGATCTTCATAGCCCCAATAATGATTTTATTATTTCAGTTAACATACAGTTTTACTTATTTTGTAATATTTTAATCGACTAAACCCAAAAAGTTTGATTACGCATAGAATAATCACTGGAAACGGTATTGATCAAAGTATGACGCCAATGCGCTTGAGCTGTTTTCAATTAATGTAATTATTTTTTTTATATTTCTAAACAATCTCAAAATTATTTATTTGTCATTTTTTTAGGAAGGAGAAGTGTTCAATAAATTACCGTTAAAAAAAAAGGAATCGCAAACAGTGTAGATTAGGAACCCAATACCAGAGACCGCGATCTCCTTTCTGAATCCTTACTGCTTGCCATATAAAGCACATTTTCTGTGTGAAATATACCTAATAATAATAAATGCAGCGGATATTAACAATTGCATTAAATATTTATTAAAGGATCTCATTTTTTCTTCCTGAGGAAGTTTAAATTAGACCGTTGTCAAATCGGTTCGTATTTCTGTGAATCAGTTATTCGTGTTATTGGAGAGGAAAGGAGATATTGGGTGAGAGAAATAGAATTTGTGAATGAGATAGCTGGAATGCAGAGCACGTGTCATGCATTTCAACACTATGCAGCGATGTAATAATTCCTCGTGCAACATGCGCCTCGATGCACGGATCATTTACGAGAATTTGTATAAAAAAGTTGGCATAATAATAAATGTAACAATGTGGTTTTGTTGGTGTCTGACACCTGTTTGTGCCATCTGTGTGAAACAGCGTGGGCAGAGAAGCAAAAGAGGCACTTATTTCTTCATTTGTTGGTTGTTGGATTGTTGAGTGGGGTGCTTGACGTATCTTTAAATAACAACTCACGTCTATTATGACATGACGAATAGTTAACATAACCGTGAACCTAGGTTACATACCGGTACTAAACAGAATCCACGCAGTTAACTGACAGCTTCCACAGACACGACTGACAGCTTCCACAGACACGTTACTAAACACTCACAGTAATGGCTATCACACTTCGCGGAGGTTTTGTCTTGGCTTGGATTCGAACCTTTGACCAAGGGGTGCAGTGTAAAATTCTGTTACAACTCGTTACAAATACATCATCAGGTCCGGTGGTATGCAGGCATTTATTCACGAACCGTAGTAGACAAAAGAAGTCGTGGTGGAGGGGTGGGGTGGAGAGCCTTTTAAATCCAGATCTGTCTATGTCATACGCATGTGCATAATCTTAATCTTGTACTTCATTCTATAAAATGATTTTTTGTAACTACTTTATCAATGAACGTAGACTGAAATTATCAGGATTGGTATTATTTCCTGCAAGAACATTATCTAAATATGAAGATGGAATCTTCCATGTTTGTAAATTTGTACTACATGTATTTCGTGTGTAAAATGTGGGAGAAGAATTGTAGGCGCTAGGCAGTGAAGAAGCTGACTGACCTTACATTATTGCCTATTTTTACGCTGTCTGCACTGTTAAGTGAGTTTTAGCAGTGTATCCTCCCCTAAGAAATTGGTACGCTTGGCATATGTTAGTTCTGCCTTTGAACTGATGCAGTAACGATGCCGGAGTGCTGACAAATTCTGCCGGGTGGAATTGGATTGGATCGAAGAACTCTTAGATAGACGTTTAACTAGATAAACAACAATAACTGTGGGTCGCGAGAGGAATTCGGCGTATTCCAAACACGTGCAGCTCTACGGCAAATATATAGAAGAGCATTCTTCAAAGCAATATTATAGCGTTATAAGCAATGCTTATCTTAACGCTCTTATGAGTTGTAGCATCGGCGCGAGATGATTTTCGGGTGCATTCTGGTCAAATGGTTGTGAGCACTTTAATATTTTTTGCGGTAAACAACTATCACGTGTTTAATTAAGCAATTACGATAAAAGGATACATCGCGTCGTGCTCCACGTTCGAGTCAACAAAAAGCGTTGGGCGGTCAGTTACGTTTGCGACCCTATTCTAGGTGGGGTTTGGGTGCAAAATCGGGATTTAACAATTCTCTGATTCGCATGAAACACGATTAGTTCTCTTATTCCTTCACAACAGAAGCTTTTGTCAAATATAGTTTTTTTTCTTCTTTTTTTTGTAAAACATAATCGGTGGATAATTGAAAATATATCAAGATTTTTCTCTATCTTTGACCTTTCACAGTTTTGAGTCGTGAACAAACAGTAAGAGATTATTAATGTCACATCCATTACAACGGGCTTTTTCTGCATGTACACTTGTAACGGCGTGACAGGTATATTGGTGCTTTAAACCAACTTTACCGGGGAGCTAGCTTTTCCAGCGACGCGGTTTAGCTCTCTGCCAGAGCTGCGAAGTTAAGCAACGTTTTTCGCGGTCGCCGGCTGGATGGGTGACCGCGCGGTATCAAATTCCGGGTGGGGAGGACACGTTACACATTTATCTTAAAATACGGAATAATTACATATGCAAAGCAAGTATAACCGAATATAGTTTTAGCAGCGTTCTTGACCTAAGATTAATGCTCTGTACTTTACTATTTCAAGTCATACAAAAATAATTTGCACTTCCAAACAATATTTACAAATTGGTATAAAACCGAAGAATAATCGTCTGTTGTGCACTTGGATTTTATCAAATGTGTTGTCATCAAATCATCAACAGTTAACGGAAGCCGGTCACCAGTGCCACCTAGGGCTATATATATATCTTGATTACACGGATTTCGTTCCAGAATATGAAATGCAATGTCGTTGATTTTTTGTCTTCAAGATCATGCCCTAACATTTTTATTCTCTCCTAGCAAAAACTTCTTCGCAACTTTAATGTCTTCACCTGTACTATATTACAATATTTTAGTCTTTGAAAAAAAACCCATGTTAAAACAATTACAAAAACAATTCATAGAACTTTACTCTTTTTTACCTTTTTCCTTTACACAAGAAGAATTTATAAGGATAAAACTGAAAACCAACTTCCTTTTTTGATTTCGATAAGATTTTACGAGTTTACCCCGTGTTACCGGGGATACAGTTACGGCTGCCGTGTGGGCCTGTGGGTGGTTATATTTCAATTAACGTAATCTAAGCCGTGAGGGTTATCACGGATAAGGTCATCTGCACGGGTGTTAAGTTATTTGACATGTGCCCTTCAAAATCTGACGTACGTGTCATCAAATAGTAATACGCACTGCCGGTATATAGCCACCCGGCTATCAATCGGCAGTGGATTGAAATGTCAATCATAGTATTTGCGCGAGTATAAAACAGACTTTTGTTATCCTGGCAAAAAATACCAATTTGGCTGTGGCATTGGGATTAATGACATCTCGTGTGACTCTCGCGTACCGCTGGGTTCCAGGTATGTCGGGTAATTACATTGTACCAGTTTCCCTGTCATGTCCGTCCGTCTTTGAGTTTAAGCAGTTAATGTTGGGTTAACCCTTATACCGTCATACGCAATTTTTGTAAATATTTTCCAACTGTAATACAACTAGGAATGACAGGATACAACTGCGGATATTACAATGTTTTTCCCCTCCCCCCTCCCCAACCTTTCTGTCAAATATGCTCTACAACAATTTCTGAAATAACAAACATAAATATTTGAGTACTGTCAAATTTAGAAGAAGACATTCGCCAAAATTGTTAAAAAATGGTTATGATAAAAGGGTTGGAATACTGATGTATATGTATCCACGCCCACCAATTTTTTCCTCGTTGTTTGCATTTAATTTCAGAGCGTATTTGCATACATTATTTGATATATTTCACAACCTGAGGTTTTGTTTTACTAACTTATATTATTCAAATTCGAACCTCTGACCTGCCATTTAGAGACAGGGAATGAAGCCATTTAGTCACAAAAGGCTACATAAATAACTTTAAGCTGTATTAAAAGGGCAATACTGAGTCATGAAATAATAAATTTCATGTAGCAGAAATATGGAGGATTCTAACGGTGTGATTCACTGGTGACCATCATCTGTACTTAAATCAATTCTTGTGATCGTTACTTGATCGATTGCAGTGGTGTGTATATGATTGGTGAATGCCGATAGTGACCAACAGCTAATCGAAGCCAACTAACCACGATTGCAATGATCTGCAATCTGATGACGAACACCAACAATGCTCCGCCGTTTGGTTTGAGACAAGGATCTGTGCTTCACCCGCAACACTGACCCACATTCGATTGTTGGCAACAACCTATATTCAATATAATCGGCTGCAATGGTCCACAGTAAGTTTGTGGCAACAGTTTGATTTTGAACAGCTGCATTGACCCACAGTTGATTGGCGACTGTAGTCTCGAATTCACCCCGATACACTGGTCCATGTCAATTGGTACATTTTAGCAATTCCCGGCAATGATCCACTGTCGATGGTCACAATTTGATCCGTGGCAATGATCCATTGTCAGTTCGTGGTAATAGTGACAATCTAATCGGCGACATAAGATCCAAAGATGTTGGGTGTCAATAGTCTGTATTTTATCGTCATTAATGCCATTATAGTCTTTCGGCGGCCCTAGTCTGTATTTGATTGACGGCAATGATTCAGGGTGGATTGGTGACAAAAGTCTACATTTGATTATCGGCAGTGAAAAGACGATTGGTGGCAATTGCCTGTTATTAATAGGAGGCAAAGATCCATGGTTCATCAACGGCAATACTCTATAAATATCAATAGACAGCAGTGGAAAGTTCAATGAAAATTGAGTCTACGTTTGATTGTTAAACATCGTGTCTTATGCTCATTGCATCTAATTTTGTTTAAACTTAACTGCACAGAAGTTGTTGCTCTGCAATGATCCCATTTTCTTTGATTTTCTATGAGCATAACACTTACTAGACCTCCGAAGCAGTTTTCTGGCAGACCTCCACACGCTTATCCAAGCAAGTTGTCTCGAACTGATAAGAAAAGTAAGACTACGTAAAACAATGCACAAAAACATGCATAATTAACATAATTAGCTTTTAATCAGGCTATTGATCGTGTAACGTTGTAATCTAGGGGAAAACTGTCTCCCGAAGAATTAAAACCCAACAACTCGGCCAGAAATGAACGCATTTCCAATCCCATATTGGAACTAACAGTACTAGA
This sequence comes from Nuttallia obscurata, assembly GCA_032358795.1. NCBI lineage: Eukaryota > Metazoa > Mollusca > Bivalvia > Cardiida > Psammobiidae > Nuttallia > Nuttallia obscurata. The sequence goes on from JAULCC010174339.1 coordinate 19,676, forward strand.
TCTTGCGTATTACAATATTCCCACCGTATTCTTGATTGATTGGCTAATTAGCTGTAAACTAAACTACGAAGGCTCATTAATGACTCAAACGTACATGAAAGGATTCGTTGTGCAATCTGACAGATCTAGTTTTAATAATTTTGATTTCACCGGAAACATATGACGCGCCACCTATATGTATAGCAGGGCTATCGGCACGGCTAATGATATTCTACTACTCATCGGTTTCGAATACGTCACACGAACAGTCATAAAAATCTCAATATAGCGTATGTTACAAGCTGTGATATGATATTGTTACAGTAAATTTATTCGTTTAAATAATCCATTTTCCTAGGTTACCATGAGCGTGGACCCGTATCCGAACGCTCTATGTGTGTGGGAGGGTCGTTGCAGTATCACATCACATCAATCTCAGATCAATACCGTCCAAAAAAGTAACTGCAATATACTATGTCTCACACGTAAAGCTAATGGAAGTTACATGTTACGACGAACACTCAGATGTGCACAGTATGAAACCCTTTTGTATCTTGCTTGTATAATAAATTACAAATCGATTTGTTTCATATGAATGTCAGAAAAGGCGGACGTTTTTTTTTTTACAAAGTACAATCCAGGCTGTTCCCTACCGTGATAACAATAAAGTACTGTCGTTTACGCTACGCAGGGGTCTTCTGTCGCCGTTACCGGCGCTATATATTTGAACACTTTTTTAATATCTGATTTATATGATGACTCATTTGTGCCATATCATCGTTTTGTTCTGACGATGACAAATAACGAAAAAACAACAAAAAAACAACAACAACAAGAACACGACGAACAAAAGACGAGAAAAACAAAACAAATATAAAATGACATTATCATCTTTTCGTTTTATCGTAATTTCGTGAATTCATTTCATCAGCGAGAAAACACGACATGACACAAATAAGCCACCGTAGATAAGCTTACAGTTCCAAAAGATCAAAACAATTTCTGTTTGTAATCGACCGTGGTCGAATGTTGCTTCCACGTCCTCTTAAAGCCCATCAATTGGTAGTTTCATTCACAGCTATTTGAAAAAAATCTATATACAATAAACAACTTCACAAACCCGCCGCGTAGGACCACCAGAGAGTAGTGTATCCCCGAGTTCTTTGATCGCCATTAAAGTTCCGTTTATTACTCGTTGAACAGGGTCAATGCGTTCTGTTTACTTTCCTGAGCGTTCATCCATAAAGATTTTGTAATAGAGCATTAATTGTAGCGATCACACGGCACATTTTGACACCGGTTCGCTACACGGCTGTTAGTCGAAGGGTGTAAAGCTAGTTATTTTTCTGTCATTTGAAAAAAAAAACACAAATAAATTTGGGGTCAATCGGTACGGTTAACCTCTAGGATGAACTGATGGACATACATACTGACTGGTTATAGATTTACCGGCTCAAATCGTCGTGAGGGTCGCATAAGTAGATAAATTTATTCCAAATGTGATCCCTAGATATTTTTTTTTATATCCCTTTTTCTTTTTTAACCTCATTTAACTTCATCTTGGCATTGTTATTTTATACGTATTGTTGGCTAAACTGTAGGAAGCAGTGTCGAATTTGAGAATTTGAACTCATATATTGCCACAGGTACGAATGGGTTAA